>APFE030224464.1:53992-136679 GCA_000404065.3 Pinus taeda | reverse complement strand
TGGCCAAAGACAACAGGATCAAGTCTTTGGAAGATATAATTATAGAGCTGGGGCATGACCCCAAGGATCCAAAGGCCATACAGACGCTGCTAAAAATAAGAGATGCAGACCTTGCAGCCCTGAGAAAGAAGGTAAAGCTCCCAGCACAAGCAACTAGTGCAGACAGAAGGGAGGCTGGAAGACATAGAGGCTGCACTGTAGGCAGCCCTGCAGCAGAAAGAGGGAGGCCAGACTTCTCAGCCCCCTCCAGAGGTTATAAACGTTGAGGAGCCTCCAAAGACCACTCCTCCTCCCACATAAGCAGCAGCAACAACACCATCAACATCAACAGCAACACCAACACTGTCTATAGAGCAGGCTCTGAGCCTGGACATGCAGAAATTGTTGAATGAGGTCCAGGCCCTAGAAGCCCAGATGACAGAACTGAATGGAGCCAAGGATGAGTTGGCCAAGCTGAATGAGAAGTATGATAAATCAAAGCAGAACGTGGCTGAGAAAGGGAGAGAAATAAAAACTCTCAAGGAAAGGATAAAAGAGCTGGAGAAAGAGCTCACCCTTGACAAAGTGGTGGCTGAGATCAGAAGAGTTTTGTGGACCCACATTGGCCAATCAATAACGGACCAATGGCAATACATTGAAACTATTCATGAGAAAATGGAGCTCATAGGCAAAGAATAAAGGGAAGTGCATAGAGCAAGGGCATCTCTAGGCAGTATGCCTGAGATAGCCAGCAGAATGATCAACGTGCTCAATAATCGGACAGGTCCTCAGCTGGCAGCAATTGGGATCTCCAACAGGACGGAGACTATCCAGCTAATTAAGAGGGTCCTCACACTAAAAATCCTGATACAGACATTGGATAGAAGAAGCCAAGATATGCAAACAGAGGTAAACAGGTTCATGGACAAATTTGCAGCACTACAGGGCAGAGGTCTCCCCAACTTACTCAACAGTGCAGGAAAAATTCTGTCACATGAAGTTTATGCAAAGAGGGTGAACACATTTGCCACCAATCAGATCAGTCAAGGATCAAGCAGCTCACAGGAAATAGGGCCAGCATCTGGGCAAAGTCTCTGTGACAAAGTAGAGAATTTGTTTTTTATTATGAATGAGATTAGCCATATATTTGAAGTGCCTCCGAACTTCTACAAATACACAGAGGCAGATTAGACCATGGATGCAATTTTGAGGCATCAATTGCCTACGCAGGAATGGTGGACCTCCATGATACAGTTATTATTATAAACAAGAGGTTTCATCTACATTTTGTCATCAAAATATATAAGTCATCACATTCAGAAAGTGTGGTGCATATACTATGACCAAAAGGTGGAATGAGCCACCTCAGCAGGAAGATTCGTCCACCAAAAGCAGCAATAACAGCTACAGGTAGCAGGGCCGAGAACAGCTTCAACATGACAGAACATAAGGACACATCATTCACATCATTCAGCATTTAAAGCAAAAACGCTCAACTAACTCAGTCTCTTCCAAAGGTCAAGAAGAGACTTGACAGCATTAAAGAGCATTTATCTTACATTCAGAGTAGCAATAACTTTCTTATCTGATATTTTGTAAAGTTGGTGAGCACAGTTAATGTATCAAATGACTCAGCATTTAGATATTTTGTAAAGCCTATTGTATATATTCCCCCTCGCACAAAATTTCAAGGGGGTTGTTGTTGTTCGTTTTGTTGTTCTCTTATGAAGGAGTGAGAACTCGGCTGTAACTTTCAGAATGATGTTATTAATAAAGCTTGGAGTTTACAGGAACTGAGTCTTACTGGTGCATGCTGTGATTGGAACCATTGAATGCTACAGGATTCTAGTGCTATGGCTTGATATAATAAGTGTTTCCCTATCTCTGTTAATGTTTTCTATTATTTCTTTTAACTCACGACTCTCACATATTGTTCTGAATCTAGGAAATAAAGAAAAAGAATAGCTCAGGATTTGTCCATGGAGACACCCTGATCTCAATCTATCTTCACTATAAATGTTTTTTTTCATAACTTCAGTTGTTTAAATTGGAATTCTTAACTACTCCAATAAGCTCTGATTATTTCACAGTCACTATTTGGTAATTCATTTATGCTACTAATTAGAGATTGTTGTTCAAATTGATATCATACTGTCAGTACTTCCATATCCCATAGTTTCACTCACTAAATCGGAAATTATATTAACAATAGCCATCTAGCCCTACAACAAAACTTTCTCCATCACAAGCACCAGAACTATCTCACTTTTCTGACTCCATATGCCCAATGGATTAACATCTTTCTGCACTCTTCATGCCCTTCTCAAAACAAAATTTTACCAACCAAAGTCTTAAACAGGAAACTAAAACTTTAAACTAGCCTAAAATACTCACAAAGCATAGCTGAAACTTAAAGAGAGAGCCCTCTTTGATTATAGATAGGCTAGGATCTATAATCCAAAGGTTGGTTAGTGGTTACCTGGCCGTATTCCCTTGGGAGTCATAGGGAACAACCTGGGTGTTAACATGTCCTTCACAAGACTAAGTTGGCCGTCCAAATGGACAAGTCGTTCTGCCCAAAGGATGTGACCCTTCGCATAGACAAACAACTATATATTGACACATGTTCTCCTTCATTTTATAAATCAATTCGTTGAAGTTGTGTGGTAAGTTAAAATCTTTAGATACAATTTTTTCTACAACATACGACCTGGAAAAGATTCAATTTCCTGAGGTTATAATTCTATGAAGTTATGCAAGTTATTGAGACTATTTATGTGATGATATGTGAGCTAAAGAAGGAATCTAATATATGTGAAGTGTGAGCCATAGAAGGATTGTAATGAATGTGATATGTGAGCTATAAGAGGACTATACGGTCTATTAAATGTGAACTACATGAAGGACGAGTATCTCTATGGTACAAGGCACCTAAAGGACAATACTGTGACATATTAAGTTGACCATATTAAGGATAAAACATGATGGAGAATGGAGGGATGACTTGGGGCATTTGTGGAGGATAACCTTTGTTGGGTGTGGAGCCTAATTATCTTCTTTACTCATAGGCATCGCCGCATTGGACTCCAGTTCGTAATGTGGTAGCAATGCCACCCGTAATATTTGCACTATAAGGGGGGTCCAGGGGGGCGGTTGTGATCTTTGGGAGCCCCCCCCCCCCTGGTGGGGGATCGGGGGCAGCGCCCCGAAGCTAAAAATTGATGTAAAATTTCCTTGTAAAATGTTGTATTTTCGTAGTTAATCTGGGTCATTTATTAGGAAGAGATATGACAGTAGAAGTTATGTTTAATTTAGGATTTTTTGCCCTAGAAGGTACCCCCTCGCTATATATGAGGGAATTGTATTACGTCTATGTAGATATGTATTCTGAGTGAGAAAGAGAGAGGAGATTGTGTGAGAGAAAAGAGGGAATTACAATGGATCTACTGTAGGTTGTATCTATTTAGTTTGCTAGATAATATAAAAGGAAGGATTGGTTGTTTCTTCCTGGACGTAGCCCAAATTGGGTGAACCATGTATATATGTGTGTCTCTTATTTTATGTGTTTTCTGTGTTTATATTTCTGCAATATATTTTATGTTCTCCAATTCTCTGTAATATATAATTTTTCTAACAATTGGTATCAGATCCGAAGGTCTATTTGGCTGATAAAATCATAGGAGAGAAGGGTTCCTGGTTCAAGTGGGAGCAATGGCGGAAGATGGTAGGTTTAGGGTCGAAAAATTTAATGGCCAAAACTACTAGTTGTGGAAGATTCAGATAGAAGATTATTTGTACTAGAAATATCTATACCAACCATTGAGCGGAAAGGAAAAGAAGCTGACGGGTACGAGAGACACAAAATATGATATTCTTGATAGAAAGGCACTTGGAACAATACGGATGTGCCTAATGGCATCGATAGTGTTTAATATTTCAAAGGAAATGACAACATAGGGTTTAATGAAGGCATTGGCCAAACTACATGAAAAACCCTTGGCCTCAAATAAGGTATTTCTTATGAAGTGTTTATTTAATATGAAGATGTCAAAAGGTAGATCTGTTGTTGATCATTTTAAAAGAATTTAATACAGTTACGAGTTAGTTAAGTTTTGTAGGGGTAAATTTTGATGATGAAGTTAGGGCTCTGTTATTTCTGTGCTTATTTCCAGAAAGTTGGAATGGTTTAGTTATGGTCATTAGTAACTCTATCTCTAGATCTAGTACTTTAAAGTTTGATTATGTTGTCGGTGCAATCCTTAAAGAGGAAATGCGACGAAAAAACTTCGGTGAGACATCAGGTAATGCTTTGACTGCAGAGACTAGGGGAAGAAAAATGGAAAGAGGAAAGAGCCCAAGATATCGCAGTAAGTCAAGGAAAGGTAGATCCAAGTCCAGATCGGGGATAGTGTGCTGGAAATGCGGGAAGAAAGGACACCTGAAGAAAGACTGCAAGTCTCGGAAGGGAAAAGAAGGAGATGCACAACAAGAAAACAATCATGAAGCGATGTGACAGGTGATGTGTTGCAAGATGCTTTGATTCTTTCATTAGAAAATATTATGGATACATGGGTGGTAGATTCAGGGGCCTCATTCCATGCCACACCTAATAGGAAACATTTTCATGATTATGTTCAAGGAGATTTTGTACAAGTTCAATTGGGTGATGATAAACCTTGTAAAATCATTGGAATGGGTACAATTTTCATAAAACAACATAATATAAATCAATGACTATTGAATGAGGTAAGGCATGTTCTAGATCTAAAGAAAAAATTGATCTCAACAAGGCAATTGGAAGGTGAAGTCTGTGTGACTACTTTTACAGATAAAACCTGGAAGGTCACTAAAGGAGCCTTGGTAATAGAAAAAGTTTAAAATGTTGGTACATTGTATTTATGCAATGATATTTCTAATTCTGTTAATGCTTTAAACTCTACAGTAGAAGATACGGCATTGTGGCATCATAGTCTTGGGCACATGAGTGAGAAGGGGATGCAAATTCTTCACTCAAGAAATTTGTTGCCAGGTTTAAAGCATGTTGATTTAAAATTTAGTGAGAATTGTGTTTAAGGAAAACAAAAGACAGTCAGATTCCTTAGAGTTTGGAAAGAAAAGAAGAGAAAAAAATTAGAGATTGTGCATACAGATGTATGGGGACCTGCTTAGGTATCATCACTCGATGGCTCTTGTTATTATGTTACTTTGATTGATGATGCAACTAGAAAAACCTGGATTTATTGTATTTGAAATAAATCTGATGTATATGATACTTTCAAGAAATGGAAAGCTTTGGTTGAAAATGAGATAGGAAAAAGGTTAAAGTGTCTCAGATTAGACAATGGAGGTGAATATTGCAGCAAAGAGTTTGATAGGTACTGTTCATAGAATGGAATTTGCAGAGAGAAGACAATTCCAGGAACACCACAAGAAAATGGTGTGCCAGAAAGGATGAACAAGACAATTATGGAGTGTGCAAGGTGCATGAGATTGCATGTAGGATTGCCTTTACAATTTTGGTCAGATGTTGTAGATATTGCTGTTTATCTAATAAACAGAGGGCCTTCAAGTTCCTTGGATGGTGGTATTCTAGAGGAGGCATGGACAGGTAAAAAGGTAAACTACTCATTTTTAAAGACTTTTGGTTGTGAAGCCTTTGTCCACATTAATAAAGAAATAGAAAAAAGCTTGAGGCAAAATAAAAGAAATGTACCTTTATTGGATATGGTGTTAATGATTTTGGTTATCTCTTTTATGATTATGAAAAACACGAAATCATTAGAAGCAGAGATGTCATATTCAATGAAAAGGTTTTGTATAAGGATCAGATGCAGGAAAAGAAACAGGAAAAAGAAAACAGAGAATACACAGTGCTTGATGAGATCACATAAAAAGCGAAGGTGCTTGAAAATCATAATGATCAACAACCAGAACAACAACAACAACCACAACAACAACCACAACAACAAAAAGCACCTCAAACACCTGAAAGTGGTGTTAGAAGATCTACTAGGATAAGTAGACCCCTTGAACAATACCCTCCTTCATTATGTTATGTATTTTTGACTAATTCTAGTGAACCAGAATGTTATGAAGAAGTAGTGTAGGTAGAAACCAGGAAGAAGTGGGAGCAAGCCATGAAAGAAGAGATGGACTCCATAGCACATAACCAGACTTGGGACTTAGTCAAGTTGCCTGTAGGTAAAACATCATTGCAAAATAAATGGGTTTATAGGTTGAAGGAAGAAGATGGAGGTAGAAAAAGGTATAAAGCTAGACTTGTGGTAAAGGGGTTTGCACATAAAAAGGGTATAGACTTTGATGAGATATTTTCTCCTGTTGTTAAAATGACTTCAATCAGAACTATTTTAAGTCTTGTAGTAGCTGAATATTTGCATCTTGAGTAGTTAGATGTAAAGACAACATTTCTCCATGGGGATTTGGAGGAAGAGATATATATGCAACAACCACAAGGATATGAGGTAAAAGGGAAGGAGAAACTAGTTTGCAAGTTGAAGAAGAGATTGTATGGCTTAAAACAGGCTTCAAGGCAGTGGTATCTAAAATTTGATAGGTTTATGTTTGAACAAGGTTATACTAGATGTCACTCTGATCATTGTGTTTATCTCGAAAGGAAAATTGATGACAACTATATTATGTTGTTATTGTGTATAGATGACATGCTTTTTGTAGGTTCTAACATGCAAGAAATAAATGTGTTCAAAATAAAATTGGCAAACTCATTTACAATGAAGGATTTAGGTGCTACAAAGCAACTCCTTGGTATGAGTATAACTAGAGATAGGAATAATTGAAAATTAACATTGTCTTAGAGTGAGTACATAGAAAAGGTGTTGAAAATATTTAATATGCAGAATGCAAAACCAGTTAGTATACCTTTGGAAATCCATTTCAAACTAAGTAAGGAGGTGTGTCCCAAGACTCAGGAAGAAATGGTCGATATGTCTAAATTTCCATATGCATCAACAGTTGGAAGCTTAATGTATGCAATGGTCTACACAAGGCCTGATATTGCACATGAAGTGGGAGTTGTAAGTAGGTACATGAACAATCCAGGAAAACAACATTGGATGGTAGTGAAGTGGATTCTCAGGTATTTGAGAGGTACCACAAATCAAACATTATGCTTTGGTGGTTCAAACATTTATCTACAAGGATATGTTGATGCAAATATGGTAGGTGATAGAGATAACAGGAGGAGCACCACAGGGTATGTGTTTACTATAGGTGGAACAACTACCAGTTGGGTTTCAAAACTGAAAAGTGTTGTTGCACTCTCAACAATGGAAGCATAGTATGCTGCTACTACAGAGGCTAGTAAAGAAATGATTTGGTTACAAAGGTTTTTGGATAAATTGGGTAAGAAGTAGGAGTTGGGCAGGTTATATAGTGATAGCCAGAGTGCCATACATCTTGCAAAGAACTCTGCATTTCATTCCCAGACAAAACATATATACCTCAAGTATCATTTCATACGGTCAGTGTTGGAAGATGGATAGTTGAAGCTGGAAAAGATACACACTAGCCAGAATCCTGCAGATATGTTAACAAAAGTTGTAACTAGGGAGAAACTGGGATATTTCTCAGTTTCAATTGGTCTTCAAGTATGATGATGAAGATGAGAAACAACTAGGCCCAAAGTGGAGTCATTGTCCAACAAATGAAGCAGCGGTATAGTTTCTATAATCAGTCTCCAAGTGGGAGATTGTTGGGTGTGAAGCCTGATTATCTTCTTTATTCAGAGGTATCACCGCATTGGACCCTAGTTCGTAATGTGGTGGAAACGCTGCTCATAATATTTTCACTGCAATGGGGGTCCAGGGGGGTAGCTACGATCTTTGGGAGCCCCCCCTTGGCAAGGGATCAAGGGCAGCACCCCTGAAGCTACAAATATATGTAAAATTGCCTTGTAAAATGTTGTAATTTCATAGTCAATCTGGGTCGTTCATTAGGCAGAGATCTGAAGGTAGAAGTTATGTTTCATTTAGGGTTTTTGGCCCTAGAAGGCAACCCCTCGCTATATATGAGAGAATTGTATTGCGTCTATGTAGATTTGTATTCTGAGTGGGAAAGAGAGAGGAGATTGTGTGAGAGCGAAGAGGGAATTACAACATATCTGCTATAGGTTGTACCTCTTTAGTTTTCTAGATAATATAAAAGGAAGGACTAGTTGTTTCTCCATGGACGGAGCCCAAATTTGGTGAATCACGTATATCTGTGTCTCTCTTGTTTTATGTGTTTATATTTTTGCAATATATTTTATGTTCTCCATTTCTATGTAATATATAATTTTCTATCAACTGGTTTAGAATACCTAATTGTGCTAGGTCATGTGCCCACTCTTGTAGCTCCACTGTGACAACTATATCATCGGGACTCATGACATGCTACAAGTATTTTTTAGGTGCCAACTATGGAAACTTTTTGATATCGGTGATGTCATGGTCTAAGTATTTAAGTTTCTCCATTGTGCCAAGCATATTCCCTTGTTGGAGAACTCCAAGTGGAACGAGAGGTGTCACCATGGGGTACATTGGATCCTTTTTCAAGTGAATTTATGCTATTATGGTCTTTCTTAAAGGCACATAAACTTAGGTAAATGATCATTACAGTGACCCAGATAGACTTAATCTTAGGGTTTGTCTTAGTGCTTCGAGTTGCATAGGGAATGGAGGTACCACTGTTGTTTTAGTTCTAGCCTTCTTCCTGGGTGTAGATGCTCCTCCCCTTGTGGTTGTCATCTTAGTTGTTGGGTGTGGAGCCTGATTATATTCTGTATTCAAAAGTATGACCACATTGGACCCCAGTTCGAAATAGGACGGCAACACCGCCAGAAAAATATTCGCTACAGGGGGAGTCTAGGGGGGTGGCTGTGACCTTTGGGGAGCCCCCCCCTAAAGCTAAGAATATATGTAAAATTGCCTTGTAAAAGTATAGTAATTTCTAGTCAATGTGGGTCGTTCATTAGGTGGAGATCTAATAGTAGAAGTTATGTTTAATTTAGAGTTTTTTTTGCCCCAGAAGTCAACCCCTCACTATATATGCAGGAATTGTATTGCGTCTATGAAAATCTGTATTCTGAGTGAGGAAGAGAGAGGAGGTTGAGAGTGAAAAGGGTGTTATAGCAGATCTGCTGTAGGTTGTATCTCTTCAATTTGCTAGATAATACAAAAGGAAGGATTGGTTGTTTCTCCATGGATGTAGCCCAAACTGGGTGAACCACATATATCTGTGTCTCTCTTGTTTTATGCGTTTTCTGTGTTTATATTTCTGCAATATTTTATGTGTTCCATTGCTCTGTAATTTATAATTTTCTAACATTAGCTAGTTTTTTTGGTATGTAATTCTTTCTTTGTCATTGTTTCAAATCTCTCAATTCTCACTCTATTCTTCAAATGCCTTAAATACAATAAGCCCATATCATTAAGTGCTAGCACTTTATACTTCTATCATATTATGTGGTTCTCCAAGCGTCGTAACTCCAAACTTTGTCAGATGTGATCAAATATTTCTTCGAATTTAATTTTCTAGGTAGATATTGCATTAGTGCACACACTCAAGGAAGTGAGCGTCCTCTCTACAATTGTGCTTGTTAGATCCATTGCTTTGGAGAAATGTTCTCATTAAAGTGCATCTATTATGTTATTAATTAAGTGGATTTTCAGCCCTTTATGCAACCATGTTGTCCAACCTACATGGTTGACAATTATGTTTTCTAATATGCTTTCCTTTTTTACTTCTAACTTTTTCCATTACTGCATGACATTTATCTGATTTGTAATGGAGCTATGTAGTTATGTGATGTCCTTGCTTCCAACATACCCACTATATTGTTTGTGTGATCACTCTCTCCAACAAATCATAAAAGTATTTATCTATATTCTCTCTTTTCTTTTTTATAGCACACCAAACTAACGTCCTCACTGTATGGGATGTTGTCTACTCTTATAGAGTTTTATCCAAATTCTATTGACAAATACTTCTATAGATTCTCTATTTATCTTTTCCAACTAAACAACCCCTTCTTATGTTACATACTTGATTGTATATGGGCCTAAACAATGCATTTGAAACTTCCATGGATGTTTCAAGAATTTGTTGTCATACAACAAAACACAATCACCTAGCTAAAATTTCTTTTGTTTTAGACACCTATCATGCCAAGATTTCTCACACACTTTTTGAACATTTTGGTGAAATATTGTTATTGCATGGTCTTCCTCTAATTGCATCAACTTTGAAAACCTCTTCTCTACTACCTTCAGAATCAAGTGTTCCAATGTAGCAATGTGTAGACTTACCACTATAAATTCCATAGGCAGTATTGCTTCCTGTCTATATACTAGTTTGAAATGTGTCTTCCTTCTCAATTTCTACATGTGGTCTGGTAAGCCCATAAAACTACTGAAATTCTTATATCCCAGTCATCCAATTTATATTGCATACATTTTTCAAGGTGTTCTAGGATCTTGTTGAAGGCATCAACAATATCATTATCATGTGGATGATAAGGTGTGCTCCTTTGATGGTAAAATTAAAATTATTTTGTCAAGGCAGTGATTGTATTATTTGGGAAGTGGATTCCTTATTCCCTCAAAAGTATTTTAGGACATCCAAACCTTTTAACCACATTCTCAAATAGAAATCGAGTTTTTTTGTTTTTTGTTTTTTTGTTTTTGCTTGTTTGTTTTGTTTTTGTTTTTGTTTTATTTTGTTTTGTTCTGGTTTTGTTTGTTTGTTTGTTTGTTTTGCAGTCTTTGACAGGTTCTGCTTCAGCCCATCCAGTAAGGTATACTATCATATATCAAGCCCCAGATCTCTTTGTTGGTGGGTTGTGTTGTAGGAAAAACCAAACACCCCCCATTACTTGAAGTAATGGGGACCCTTTCCATTAATTTTTGGCTAAGCACCTTTTATGATTTTCATTTAAGTTGATTGTCTTACGATTTTTTCATTTTTTAGTTTTCTTCAGATTTCTGTTTTAATTGTTTCATTGAATCCAACTTTTCACAAGGTTTCCATCGATACTTGTTTCAACTCATTTGATCAAATGGTTTATAAATGACACTCCTTTGAAGTTTGATCGTTTTCTCGTCTGGACTAAAAATGTAAATAAATGTATAATATTTCAATTTTTTATAGCTAATTAAGTTCAATGGTCATTCATTGTAAATATTAACTCTTATTTGGTTTTTACTAAATTTTTTCATTTTTCACTAACGGTCCTACGAAATGACCAAGCCAAATTGTGCAATGGATGAAAACACATTTCAGGATGTTGGTAATTTACTCCAATTTGTTATTTTAAAACAAATTGCCAAACCCAAAACCCAAAAATTGCAAAGTGGCTATAGTCCAATTTGTAGGATTGTTAATTCGTGTGGCCCCCACTTCTCATTGGATCCTCCTTTCCAATATCGTCGAGATAAAAAGTACTATGTGATATTGCATATCACAAATAGCTCAAGCACCTCAATTAAAATCCCACGATTTGATTTTTATGAAATGGGATAAAAGAAATTAATATAAAGTTTTTGTTTCACTTATGCCTCCCGTACCTCCACCTCACTCACCCTCACGTCACCCCACCTCAGACTCCACTCACCTCCATTACCTTATCCCTCCATTCCACATTTCACGTATATGAAATATTAATATAATTTGTAAAATATATTAATATATTATATTTTTATTATAATATATTATATATTTAATTATAATATTATATTATAATTAAATACTATATATTATAGTTTTAATATAATATGTTCTATAATATTAATATAATATAATTGTATTTTAATTAAAATTCTAATTATTAATTAAATTTTGTAACTTAATTATTTTTTCAATTAATTAGCATTAGTTAAAATAATAACTTTAGCTTAATTTAGGATTAAAATTTAATAAAAAAATTCAAATTTTTAGCCTAAGAAACAAAATCTCCAAGATTCTGGCAATTTTAATATACCAACTTCAAAAGCTCATAAATGGAGTTTTACTTGGAAAAATGAGGCCCAGGACGGCTCGTTGGAAATATAAAATTGTGGAGAATATTTATGAAGTGGTTTTATTTTCAGATTTGATCATTTATTGGATCTAAAATATAACAGAAGATCAGGCTCCAAATTTTTAACAAAATTAATTTTCTGAGTTCTATTTTCGCATTCTTATTTTCCGAGTACTTCTTCTAAGTGCAGACTCATTCGTCAATAATCTTATTGGATAATTAAACCATCACATGCATCAATAGGAAGCACACATTTCCTTTTCAATTATTTATTTAATTGAATTTGATTGGATTTCTTCTAAATTCTAGATTTAGCATTTTGATTTTATTTTTGTTTTGATTTGTTTTGCAGGAAAACAATTGAAGGGATGAAGAGAAAATAATCTCAATCAATGAGAAGGCTCCAAAAATATAAGAATGGAATTTTGAGCCAAGGAAAATTGATCAAACAAATTTATTCTTCAACAAACTTTCTTGTTAAGAATTCTTTTGAAACTATTATAAATAACAGATTGTAGAATGTAATACGAGACTTCTTTCCTCAGCAATTGGAGAATTATAAAAGCACTTATATAATAGGAATTTAGAGTTGTAGGTGGGAGGAGAGAAAATATCAAATCTGGGGATTATTGAGGATTTTTCTTTTGCATTTTGAATTATGTATGATGGCCAAAGTTTTCACTTCTGCAGCTCTTGTTGTAACAATAGAAGTTCAAGCAATGTAAAGGACTGTTGTAGACCAGAGCAAGAGAAATGTTTTGTAGTGTTTTCTTCTCAAAGATGTATGAAATGAACCCACTTAAGATTGTGGATGACAAACAATCTCAATAATATAAATGGCTGCTAAACATTGTAGATCTGCAGCAATTGATAGAAACAAAACCTGCCAAAATTCTTATCTATGCCACAATCACGGTTAAACATCAAAAAGAAATAGTAGTAACTCCAATCATCCAATGGAAACTAGATATACAAAGAATAATTTTTATTATAAAATATGTGAAGGGAACAAATAAATGTTACCAATCCCTCTCTATGGGATGGGTTCTTGGCTATCCTCAAACATCTGCAACTTATGTAGAGTCTCTTTCTTCTATAATGTGTAAACCCAACAAAATATGGTGCACGACAATGAAAATAACCAGAGTTACAGTAATGAGTGCAACAATGAAAATAATCAAAAGTGAATAATGAATGGAAAACTCTTCTAATTATAACAAAATATTGAGTTATCCTTGACTAATGAACAATAATAAAATATTATTAACCCCATTCTTGGAATAACCACTAGGAATATTTTATTATATTTGGTTAGGAGGGAAACAATATTTAAACTTTTGTTTAGAAATAATAAATAAATAAATCATTTATTTATCATCTCAAGGAATTAGTTCAGGAATAATAAACAGATAAGGATTTATTTAATTATTCCTAAGGATTTATTCAAATTAAAAATAATAATTAATTAGTGATTAGTTAATTATTTTTAGAGAAAAATAAGATACTTAATGATTTATCTGTTTATTTTTCATAATTGGGTCAAATATGACAAGGAATAATAATTGAACAATGATTTAATTAATTATTCCTAGAAGAAAATCAAATAAATAGTGATTTATTTAATTATTCTTCATGGGTTTAACTATAAATTACTTAACAAAGGTGGTTTATAAAGTAATTTTTCATAGTGAAAGCAATTTTACTATGGTAAATTTGGCTTTACATTGTGTACTTCGATCCATCTAGTAAATTAGGCTAGATGATCGATTTTTTGGTGATATTGGATTGGCCCTCAATGCACGAGTGTTAGGAGAAAAACATATGACTGAAGTATGTTGTAAAGACACAATCACTAGACAACATAGGGGATTCAAAGCGAGAGAGAGAGAGAGAGAGAGAGAGAGAGAGAGAGAGAGAGAGAGAGAGACTAATAAAGTTGAAGTGAAAGAGGATAGGGACAGAGGGGGTGAGACTAATTCAAGTCTCATTTTATGTTGTGATACTGGACCTCAATGAGGCGGGGGAGGCATAACCATACTCGTTGAGATAACTTAGTACAAAAATAATGGTGCACCCAAAAACATAAAAGTGAGGAATGAAGTACATGCTAAATGGTACATGACACGTTGGCATAACAGAGCCATAAAATAATACAGTGTGTCCCATATACATAATGCACCTGGAAAAATATGAGATAGGACCGAATACAATAATATCTGAGTACATGAGATATAATGGCCCTTCCCTCAAAAAATGGGTGGGAGGGAGGGTAGAACAACCAGAGAAGCCCTACTAAATAGGGAAGGGCTCTACAAAATTGAATGGATCATCTGAAGGATACGTGCATGCTATAAACACTACGATCGGTAGGAACCAAACCCATCAAATTTGTGGAACTTCACCTAAGGCTGTAACATAGTAGGAATGCATCCGGGCTTGTGGGGGGCTACTTGAGGGGTCACCCCCTCATGATGTTTGAAACATCTCATGCACACCTGGGAATCACTGGTACAATTTGCTACATCACTAGACCATCAAATGTGTGAATCACGAACATGAAACAACCAAGTCAAAGGGAAATAATGAGTCCCTTTGCTCAATCCGAGGCTCCAAACAAGAATGGAAGCTTGAACCAAGATACACCGCCCTCTAGGTCATTCTTCTAGAATAAATGAGCTGATGTCGACATAATAGGGCATGCAATAGGTGAGGCAATGAGGATCCTCAACTAAGGCATTGGGGAAAATAGTAATGTGACTGATGGAATGACACCAGGGGTAATGTGGAAAGTGATACTAATGCATAAATAAATGACTTCCCTTGTCAGAGCATAAAGTGCATGGTTGACCTGGCAACGACTGCCTCAACTTCAGAGGGGATGGGAACAATATGAATGGAGGCCGAAATGAGCAACATAGGATGAACGATATGAAAATATGGATGGGATACTGTGACATGATATAATGGGACATGAAATAGACTCCATGGATGCAAGGGTGACTCAGCATGGATGCTCTGAATAAGGGCGACTTGATGACACTGCCACACAGATTAGGCCCGATGGGGACCATGAAAACATGAGTAAATGATGGTTACTCATGACGAAAATCGACACATGGTACAAAAAGTATCAAGAGTAAGTGGTTCTCAAAGTACAAGTGTTGCTTTATGAAGAAATTCAATTTTGAGAGGCGACGAAGTGACCCTTCTTAGAAAAAAAGACTTTGTGGTGAAGTGTCAAATCATCCAAAACTAAGGAAGACCCATTATAGATCTCGATGAGAGATTTCCAACGGTGCTAACGGTTCATCAAAATGGGCTACAATTTGGTTGCAATGGGCGACAAACAAATTGGGGATTTTTCTATGAAATGATGTTTTCCCTCCAATTTGAATTCATTTGCTAAGTGAGCTATGGTGAATTTGGAGAGGAAAAGGCCCTAAATCTTGTGGAGATTATAGCAAACAAACCAACCTCCAGAATCAGGATCTGCGACTTTCAGGTAGGTGGCCTTACTCATCTCTTCAATTTCAGTGGTTTATTTCCTAATTTTTGGCACCTAGAAGCTCCCTGGAGACCCCTGCTCTTCTTCATGATCACATCGCACTTTTTGGGCCCAACAGTGCGATCTGGCTGGTAGGAAACAACTAGAAACCTACGAGCTCACACTTTCTAGGCAGAAAACTGCGATTTGGGGCTGAAAAGAGGGTGGTTCGCTGGCATGGTGGGGGCTATAGGCTGATCATTGTAGACCAATGTTTTCTTCTCTGAACTGACAAGACATGTGGTGTTTTGCAGGCATGGAAGAGCTAAAAATCAACTAGCATGAATGAGGCATCGATACTCTTCGATCCAAGATCCAGAGGGATCAGGGGGTTCGAGGGGCATTGACTCGTTATGGGGTTCTCAAGTTGGTAAAGAACCCACTAATGAGGGTGGGTGAGCCCTTGCTATCGATAATTGTGAGTTATTGGGATCTAGAGCAGGAGGGCTTTGTCATGCAGGGGCACAAGATTTAGCTCACATTACATGATATTGATTTCTTGACCAGACTGCCTCCCCTCAGAGTGGTGGGGGATATTCATCTGGTGTTACCTCGTGGGAGGAACATTACTAAGTTTTTGGAGTGCCACTGTCCACGAGATGTATGTTTCAAGGGCACGACTATCTTGATTAGTGATTTAGAGCAACTAGAGACACAAGCTAGTGCCGCAGTTGTGCTACGGGTCTTGGGCAACCAGGAATTTCACCACATCACTAGTGGGTAGATGATGCTAGTTGAGAGTGTTTTGGTTGAGACCTACTATTGGTGGGCCCAGATGATGCTGTAGTCAGTGAAATGAAAACTAAGTCTATGTAGGAGGCATGACTATGCTTTTGGTATAGTACTATGTGTGTTATTCTTTGAGAAGATACCCACCATTCTTCCTCATGTACAAATCCAAGATGGGGGCCCACAGGAGCCCAGGATGTGCTGCTGGGGGAAGCTACTATAGAGAGGAGGAGGAGGGGGAGTCCGATGGGTGTTCTGACCTAAGTTTTTTGGATATTGGGATTAGACGCTCCTCTACATTGACGATTACCCTTATAGCGGGATGAACTATTAGGGAGATCTTGACTTGCCACTTCCGCTAGGGCGAACATGGGGACCAAACGGTAAGTATTAAGTTGTTATTTTTATGTGTATTTCATATTTTTATTACATGTATATGGTACTAAGTGTAAAATGTGTTGTATGCAAACATAAAACCTATAAAATCAACAAGATATGCAGGATGAGCCGCAGTGCTTGGGGTTGCAAATCGGGGAACATCATCATCACGACAAGGTCTATAGGAGAGTGCGCTACTTGATGATCTACATCATAGATTTGAGGTACTTTTGATGAGAGTTTTAGAGTGTGGATGGAATGAGTTAGATGATCGATACACATATGAGTGTATCAGCCTTTCGTCAGAGTGTCGAGGTATCATGCGGCGTGTGGCGATGGCTGGTCAGGCAGTACATGATCTATGTGCAGGTGGAGCAGACCCTTTGGTGCGGGATTTGCTACATAGTGACTAGATGTGGGGACATGTGGGTCCCTTTGATTTTGATTTTGTAACATGCTATGGGCATGTCGAATGTATTTAGAGTTATTGACTCCAAACACTTATAAGATACAAAATATGATTATGCATTTTTATATGATGATGACGGTTTGCCATGTGTTTGTTTATGGTTTTCTTTTGTGGTATACATGTGATAAATGCCAATCTAGAATTTTATTTGCAATGGTATCTACATAGTTATTCTGGTCTCTAGGAACATGACTGAAAGTAATGGTTTCAAATTCACGTACCAACAACTTAACTCGTAGATATTTTCTAAATAGGACTTGGTTATGCACATGATACACATCATTCAATTGCATGACAAGTAGAAAGGAATCTAAACGAACATGAAGATGAAGGATGCAATGAGTAAGGGAATCGACTAACAAACCTATCCTTGCATCATATTCAGCCTGAATATTGGTGGCAGGTCCAATGCACACACCATTTGAAAGGACTAATGTATGCAAGGGAGTAAAATGGCCGAGGCTAGATTCCTGGAGAAGTGACTCGCACCATCGGCATGACTGATATACGGTGTGGATGATGGATCCATCTGAAAGGTGCAAAAGGCAACATATGCGATGATGCAATCTACATCACTCCATGGCAAAAATAAAGACACACAAATCAAAGGGATATGCTATGAGTGACATTTATTGAGGTAGAGTGCAATGGGAGAACTAGGAAACAAATGGCCTTCAGAATCCTCCAAAGATATGCCCCCTTACCTAAATGCAAGGGTGATCAGGGGTATACATAGCTTCCATGATGTTGTCATCAGACTGGAAGATGGGTGAATGGGAGGAAGACTAACTACATGATACGGCGACGTTACCTGGTACATCAACCTAAGAAATAAGGTTCACATACACATTATCTTGAATGGTAGATGATGAGATAGTAGATGGAGTATCTATGGATGTTGAGACCTGGGATTCTGTCGAAAGAGGTTCGATAGAAGCACACGCAAAAACCTCAGAAAGATTTTCCTATGAGGAACTCAAGGATGATGATAGGTAAAGGATATGGCCTGTGGTGTCTGTCATCTCAACATTGGGGGGAGGGATCACGATGGTGGGACCAGAGTCCCCTTGTTCTGGTTGACTAAGGGTACCAGAATCTAAGGTTAGATGAGTAGGGGTTCCACTATGAGTGGCCTCGTATTCGCAAAGTGCTTCAAGGAAATTGTGAAATTCACCGAGACGAGGGAAGTAATGGGAATAGTGACCATGATGATCACACAGGGTACAAGGGTAATTTGTGCGCAATGTTCTAAGTTTCTTGGGTGGACCTGGTAATTTAACATGGAATTCAGGGATATTTGACTCAAGGAATGTTTCATGAACCAAAAGTTTGAGTTGAGGAGGCTCGGGACAATTATTGGTGGCGTGCCCAACAACTTTACACAAAGTGCATGGAGGTGATGAATTTGGGGCCTTAGGGGCTGGAGGAGCTTGGGGAGCCTTGTCCTTTAGTTCTTTCCTCTTATCTTTGCCCCCCCGTCAGATGCTTGTGCAATAGGAGTGGGTTCTTGTTGGGGTTGTGATGGAACTGAAGCAATGACAGGGGTTGTAGGGACCGATTGAACCAAGATCAAAGCGTGATAAGGTTGTAGCTACCCAGGCGAAATGCTTGCAGGGGGATTGATGTACCATACTAGGATCCCCAAAGTCATGTCAGGAAGGACCAACAAAGCCATGACAGGGACAGAAAAAACTCCTCGAGGGGGGAATAAGAAAGGTATCTGGCCTGCAGGGTAATGTCTCGGCAGAATAGCTCCTTGATGGTTGAGACGTAGAGGAACAGTTCCTGGTGGAAACATAGGAGAGGCACCCACAAACGGAGGAGATACTATGGGGGTGGATCCAAAGGGCATGACTGGGATGGAAACAACAAGGTGCTGTGGAGTTGGCTATTGATTGGATGTACCAGACTGCTTGAGAGCAGCCCGTGATGCTTGTAACATGAAAACATTCATAGAGTTAGGCCCTGATATAGGAGGGGGAGGGCCAGAGAAAGCACTCGACAATGAGGAATCGTTATAGACTCTGGGGGAGACATCGGTGAGAGGAGGTGAGGATTTCTTACTCAACATTGACGAGATAATGGACTTAGGGGAGGTCACGAATGCTGACTCGTAGTAAGTCAATTGATCGATGGCAACTATCTCCCCTTCATGGGGGAAGCACATCTTGATGAACATCACAGACGTGAAGGATTCCATGGCATATGTGTAACTATGACCTAAGAGAATGTTATAATCCAAAGGGGCATCAATAACATCAATGTCAACATGAATAGTATTGCCCACAAGGGTCACTGGACAATTGTTGTACATGCCAAGAGGTTGGGAGGAGTGTCCATCCCAAGCATGCAAAGTGATGGTGGAGGGGGACAACTCAGGAGACTTAAGTTGTTTCTAAATAGCAACGAACATCACACAGGTGGATGCACCTTCATCAATAATGCATCGGGAGATGATGGAATTATGGACTCAAACTAGTATCTGGAAAGCAATGGATGAAGCCAATGGGGGATGTTTTGATGTATCAATAGGGAAGACGATCATACAATCGTCAGAAGGATCTACTACACCCAAGGAAGTTAGCAAATATTTCTTTTGCGACGGGCACGACAGGAGGACTTGTAGCGTCGACATGGAAACAGGTGATTGTGCCAAGTCATCTACTATAGTATATGTATGGGAAACTCGGTTAGAAGCCAAATTACGACATAATGGTCCCTTTGGGATCATAGGAATTTCCTCAAATTTAGGTTGAGGGATATGTAACGGACCATTTGGTGTCATAAGAGGCTTAACAAATGCTTTGGTTTTGGACTCATGGGTGGACAAAATCAATGTCTTATCATATTGACACGACCGAGTTTACAGGTTGATATCAGAGGGATTAACCTCATTAGAATTCATCATAAGGATCTGGTAGTCACTAGGACTAGAAGGTTGGGGGGGATGGGCTGCTTGACTGGGTCGAGGTTGAGCAATAACAAATCCTTGCCGAGGGAAAGGATTTGTGAGCACTTCTGGTTGAGATGGCATAGGATTCTAAGGTGATTTTTGACCTCTAGAAGCTGCTTGAGCTTCCCACATTTGGCTCATCTGGGGTAAGAGAGGACACTCATGTGTATAATGGCCATGTACACCACAACATGCACAGGGCTTGTTCGTACGAATATCCTTGTTCTACTTGGGCTGGCTACCCTGTTGCTGGCTTTTAGTGTTAGGTTGGTTCCCTTGGGGTTCACTAGGCTGATTCCCTTGATTACCTTGGTTACCCTTGTTACCCTTCCCCTTATTCCTTTTCTTTGAATTTTATGGATTGATCACACTTTGTTGCGCAAACACTTGACCCTGAAGGGGTGGTGGCTACTGGGGCTAAGGTTGCATGGGAGGTTGTGGCATTAATGCTTGAGGGGATGGAGCGATCGATTGTGCATAAGGAGGATCAAAAATTTGGTAGACAGGTTGGGACCCTAAAAACATGTTTCTAGCAGGAGGGGCATAAGTGTTAATGGAACTAGTGGCCCCCTGTGAATAGCCATAACTTTGTTGAGTATATGGCGAAGGATGTGAAAGGGTTCCAATGATACCGTCGATGGCATGAGATGCCTCCGATGCATTGGCACCTCCAGGACAGGGGAGGTTTGGAATGACGGTATAGAAATAACCATATTTTGCATAAATTAGGTCATATCGTAGAGCAGTTTGGAGAGCTTCTTCCTCTTTCAAAGGAAAATGGGATGCAACATATTTTCCAATGGGTTATAAAAGGCTCCTAAGAAACCAATCTACATAGACACGGTCTTCGAAGGGCAGGGAACGACATGTGCTCCTCCTTCTATGACACTCTTAGACATGGTCGGGAAGGTGAGTGGTGGAGGATTGACAGAATGAGGTCAATAGCTCCGTACCAATGTCGTATCAGAGAGGTAGCTAAAAGTATGAAAGGAACGCTTTAGCAAGCATCGTGAAAATGGAATGAGATGCGGCAGGATGGTCTACATACCATTTTGCAACATCTCTAGTGAGAGTGCATTGGAATATCCGAAGACGAATGGAGTCATCGGTAATGGAGTTGGATGAAAACCACATGTGGAAGGATCAGACATGGTTGGTAGGATCCTCTCTAGCATTACCCTCAAACTTTGGGATGTCTAAGGGAAGCTGAGTTGGAATAGAAGGCCAACCAACATTGTGGTGTATGGGGCCGTTTATCAACTGGCTAAAATCCAATAGAATTAACCCAACCATAAAGGGGAGCATGGGGGCTGCTGGAATGGTTCTTGAGACTATTCTGCTTGATGTGACCAACGGGAGAGAATCAAAGCCAACAATAGGTTGGGTTCCTGCACTAGTTGTGGATCCAGACATGGTGATGATATGCGGTGAAGGAGGCTTGGAATCATATGAAGAGTCAATTGAACCAAGAGAAGAGTCGATCTGGGGGCTCAGAGGGCAATGAAATTGAACCCGATGGGGAGGGGTAATATGCCCAACTGAAAACTGGGGGTGAAGGCCTAATAGTCTCCGCGACAAATGCCTTGGTGGCATAATGGTGGAATGACACACATGACATGGAAATGGTGAAGGGAGATCCATAATATGCCTTTGTCTTGATGAGGGGAGATAAATTTATTAAGTTAAGTCTTGGCTTGGCGGTGTGAACCAAGCGCCCTTTTCTTAAGGTGTGCATGTGCGTGTGTGAGTATATTTATTGATTAAGCCTAGACCATGTTTATAAAAAAGGAAAAAGCTTGCTAAAAATAAATTGAAATTAACAATAGAAAATGAACAAAAAAACAAGTAACTAAACCCCACCCAAACTAGTTTTGCAAACACTATGCTGGTTGGTGGCTAAATCGACGGAAAACACACTAAAAATGGAGATTTGAATGTCAGTGTGACTGACATCAAGTGACACTAAGCTGCTGGAAAGTGGAGGGAAACTAATGGGACCCTAAGTCCATTGACCAACCAAATTGTAATATGAAACTATGGATGGTGACAACCTATCTTTATAGATCTGAAATAGAAGGGTACAAATATGGGAAATATGGTTGAAAGTGCTGCAAGAACTGAGACTACTCACTCAAGTAAACTCCTCTTATAAAGGTGGAAGTGTACTAGAAGCCTCGGGGGGTGGGGGGCTAAATTCCACTTCAACGAGTAAATCAGAGTAGATCAAGGCCTAGGTGAGATGAGACAAAGGTCAAACAACCCAGCAGACAACTCTCTGCAAAATGTAAAAACGGGTTTGACAAAATCCCAGAAACCCTAAAATCGTAGGTACTAACTTGCTTTCAAGTGAGATCTCACTTTTTGGGCTAAAAAGTACGATTTCTACTCCATGGATCTCGGTGGGTAAATCTTGGAAAAAACTGTCGTCTCTGTCACCGCTGGTTCCTGTGACCTGCAGAAAAGACCAGAAAGCTTGTGGAAGTCAGAAATGTAACAAATCTAGGGTTAAAAAGCTAGCAAACATTAAGAGACTGAAAAAAGAAGAAACCTTAAGCTGAAAACTGAAGGTTACCCAGGGTTCTTGATCTGAAGTATAAAACTAGCGGAGTTGCCAATTTTGTTATAGTGTTTTCTTCTCAAAGATGTACGAAAAGAACCGACTTAAGATTGTGGATGACAAACAATATCAACAATATAAATGGCTGCTAAACATAGTAGATCTGCAGCAACTGATAGAAACAAAACCTGCCAAAATTATGATCTATGCCAAAATCATAGTTAAACAACAAAAAGAAATAGTAATAACTCTAATCATCCAATGGAAACCATATATACAAAGAACATTTTTTATTATAACACCTATGAAGGGAACAAAGAGATGTTACCATTCCCCCTCTATGGGATGGGTTCATGACTATCCTCAAACGTCTTAAGATTATGTAGAGTCTCTCTCCTCTATAATGTGTAAACGTGTGTGACAATGAAAATAATCAGACTTACAACAATGAGTGCAACAACGAAAATAATCAAAAGTGAATAATAAATGGAAAACCCTTCTATTTATAAAAAATATTGAGTTATCCTCGAATAATGAGCAATAATAAATTATTATTAACCCCAATCTTGGAATAACCATTTGGAATATTTTATTTTTTTGGTTAGGAGGGAAAAAGTATTTAAACTTTTATTTAGAAATAATAAATAAATAAATGATTTATTTATCATCTCAAGGAATTAGTTAAGGAATAATAAACAAATAAGGATTTATTTAATTATTCCTAAGGGATTTAGTCAAATTTGACAAATAATAATAATTAATTAGTGATTAATTAATTATTCTTAGATAAAAATAAGATAATTAATGATTTATCTATTTATTTTTCACAATTGGGTCAAATATGACAAGGAATAATAATTGAACAATGGTTTAATTAATTATTCCTAGAAGAAAATCAAATAAATATTGATTGATTTAATTATTCTTCATGGGTTTAACTATAAATTACTTAACAAATGTGGTTTATTAAGTAATTTCTCACAGTGAAAGCAATTTTAGTATGGTAAAATTGGCTTTACATGGTGTACTTCGATCCATATAGTAAATCAGGCTAGATGATCAATTTTTTGGTGATAGCAAAATGGATTCAATAAATTGGTATTTCTAATACTACTGTTTTAAATTCTAGTTTTATTTTATGATGGCAAGAATGTGTCATTTTATTCATATTTGTGCACTATTGTCGGTATGAGTAATTTGTCTCAATCATATGTTATTATTTATCTCTGCTCTTATGGGTTGAATTCTAATTTCTGAGGAACTATTTACTCATAAATCTGTCTTTTGATATTGGTTTAACAAATAGTGATATGGTGTGAACTAATTCCTCATATTATTGTTTGATTATTCGAATTACTGATTAAACAATCAATATCATTTTGTGAAATTCTTCCTAAATGTCGTTGGTTTATTATTTCAATTAAGAGGTCTTTGAATATAATATGTTTTGGTATACATAATGTCAGTTAATTGAACTACTTCGTTAGTTTGATATTCGTTATAAGCAAGACATATTTAAATCCCAACCATTTAAATATCTCACTCTCAGTTGGATTAGATCTATATCTGCCTAATTGAGATAGGATTAGGATTTAGTTCCTTTTTCTTGCATTATATAATAAGTTTGCATTTAGATTTAATTTTTCATTCTTATAAGTCCTCTTCCCAAAGATCAAACTTTAGTTGTGGCTTTGCTGAGCCCCATATCAACTTAAGTATCACTTTCTTGCTTGATCATCAAGAGGGTTGATCTGATGTCTCTTGTCCATTGGTGGATGAATGTCATATTGTAAGCCATTTTGGAGGTTGAAAGAAGTTAACTAGACCTAGTTGAACCAGTCGGAACCACCATTCCAAACGTAAAATAATCTTCTTTAAGGTCCGGACTAGGTGGTCATCCCCCAATGTTGTTGCAACGAATTTCGAGGCTTCAACATTTTTGGTGCTAGAAGGAGGGCCTGAAACTTGTTTTCTATTAGTCTTTGAATTTTAACATTTTATTTAAATCACAATGGCTCCTCTTAAACTTCCAATTTGGAGTTGTATCCATGGACGTGCATCTTACAATACTCCACCAGAAGTGGTAAGACTCTTGTCTTAGGTAAAGTTTAATGGTAAGAGAATTTTTTCTGCTTTTAATCATGCCTTTCAATTTATTCAAAAATTTTCAAATTCTAATTTTCATGATATTGATGAAGGCATTTTATGCAGGATTTTTACTCTTACATTCATGGAAAAAGCCAGAAGCTGGTGTCAATTGCTTCTATTTGCCTCAATTCATAGTTGGGATCAAAGTTTTACAATTTTCCTTTGTAAATTTGATGGTTATGACTACAAACAGGTTTGTGACGAAATTGAAGATTTACAAAGGTTTGAAAACAAGTCTTTGATTAATTTTACCATTCTATTTCATTTAAATTGTTTGAAATCTAAAATTGAAGAAAAACCTAAGGAACAAGAATTATTAGATTGCTATGAACATATTTGCTCTCTTCTTCCCATTCATAATCCATGTGAAATTATTTCAAGATTTGTTCATTCTTCTTCCAATTTCATTAAAATAATTGAGAATTCCAATATGGAGGTACAAACAAATGATGATGAAGCGACCTCTATTATGTACGATCAATTTCTTCATTTAGTACACGCTTCTTACAATATTAATAATGATCAGGATGAACCTTCACATGTCAGCGAATCTCAATCACAAAGGTTGAAGAATTTTACTATTCAAATATAGGAAGATACTAGCAATCATCTTGAAGAAAATACCACTTTGAAATATGAAAATCAGTATAAGTTAAATTCTGAAAATCAAAACATAAATCAGCAAGTACAAGCAGCAATCAAAATTTCCAATAACATGCAACCCGCTATACAAATTTTGAATCCTTTTACGATGAACAAATGTCAAATTTAGAACAACAAAGCAACATTCTTCAAGAAGGCACAAGAACACAAATGAATGATCTCAAATATGAAATTTACAATGAACAAAATGCACAAGAGTTCTCTAATAGAGACACTTTGAAATCCATCGCTTCTGATCCTCATTTTTCTCTTTATCTTGATATTTTTGTTGATAGCAATTTATCCCCTCTTAACATTAATGATATTTTAGAAAAAGGAGAGACTGATTTTAATGAATTTCCAATCGGTTTTTATCAAGATAGAGAATTAATTATTGATCATTCTTCTAGCATTAATGAACATGTGCTTTATATTCCTTCTTGTTTTGATACATTAGAGGAGATCAGAGATAATTATAATGAATGTCGTGAGGTAATTTATGATAGTTACTTTGACATTGAGGATATTGACTTGTCTTTTTCACAATTGAATCCTCATGATCAAATTTGAATCACATGTGAAAATGAAGAACACCCTAATTCAGAAATTGTTTCAATAGTTCTCATTTTCAAATAATAATCAAACTCACGATTTCAACATTAAAGAAACCATCCCAATATATGATTTATATGAGATTAAACTCTCATTCCTATTCATAGTCATAATTATCTTTCTAATTCACAAGTTGGTATTAGCAATCATTCAAATTCTATTATTCTGACCAAGTCTTGTGAAAAGGAAATTATTTTAAATCAATCCCAATTGTCTTGTTACAATAATTGTAACACTAGTGTAAAGTATGATTTGATTTTATTATTTTCCCTTCACTTATTTTGTTTAAATTCAGAATTGTTTTTTGTTTTTAATTTTCAATTTTTAGATAATTTGTGTTGGCATATTGAGAAGATCAATATTGAACACTCAATTGATGCATTCCTGAATGGGAAAATAAAGTTTCGCATTCTAATCGTGAACATCAAGAGATATTTCTCTTCCAATTTCAACTGATGTTCATTTCTTATCGATTGCTTCTACCTTCTCAAAGGCAGTGTCAAAAAGAGGGTTTATTTTCACAATATGACCAACAATCTAATTGAATTAATAATCTTCCACTGTATCACCTGGATGCGGGTGATTTCAATGAACATTAATACGCATGCAATGAAGCCATGCGTAGGCAGCTGGGGGCAGGTGGCAAGGTATGAAATTTGAATTGATCGAAGCTCCGAGGTGACGGGCATTGAAAGAAATTTAATGCGGGTGCAGGGAATTGGTACGCAGGCGGAGGAGGAAAGAGGAATAAACCAGGGAAGTATGAAGAATGTTCGAGTGTATTCAGACAGTGCAGAGGCGAGCCGATTGACAGAGGAAGGTGCAGTTGATGTTTGGCATTTGACTGAGCTTGCCAACAGAGGCGATTCTTGGTGGTTCGCTCTGCAAAAGAGGTTGAAGCGTCCTCAGGAGAAGCCTCCCTGGCATAGCACCTGTGGGTTGAAGGTCTGTGCAACGCACTCCCCTCCTGTTTCGACAGATAGACTTCCTTCTGCGACAGAGGCTTGGGGGCGAAACAGGTCTACAATTGATTTATTTGTGAATGATCTGGGGGGGAATTTGGCAGTGGGAAGGCTCAGAATAGGGGTCTGCATTCCATCTTGTGAGAATTCCACCAATTCTCAGTACACAAGTCTTCCTTCGCTGTTGGGGAGTTGGACCAGCAAGCCGAATACACTGAAAATGGCGCCTCGACTCAGAGCGACTCTAAGAAGGGGACGAAATGCGGGCTATAGGGGAGGGATGGGGGGTAGAGGTAGGTCGCCTCCATGATGAATTTCACCGATAGCTGTGGCTTACCCCTCCACCCAAGCTTCTGAAGAGTCTGAATCTTCGCTCAACAACTCAGTTCAGACAACTAAATTTCGCTTCAAGAGCAGGCTACACAAACCAATAGTCATGGCTATGGTCACGGTTATTTTCTCCGAAGAAGAGGAAGAGCAAGCCAACTCTGAGAATTTAGAGAAGGAACACTCCCCTACCCCTCTGGAAGACTTGTCGCAGGAGGAGGATACCATTACTGCTCAGTCTGCTTCTACGGACCAACCTCCCTCTCCCAGGATTACTGCAGTCCAGCGTCAGATGGAGGATCACAGCATTAGCCATATGACTGAGGGGACGTAGGTGAAATCTCAAGGAACGGTGGGACCACAGTAAGGTATGGCTCAGTTAGACAAAGCGAAGAAATGGCCGGATAACACCTATCCCAATATGTTGCAGCTAAGGCTCCCCCCAGGCGTCAAGCCAACTGATGTACAAGACGGTCTGATGGTGACGTGGGAACGTGTTTCGGATGAGGAGAAGGATCAGGGTGATGATGAACCCGGGTAAAGACCATACAGCGTTGGGAGCTCCCAGACAGGCCTCTGGTTTTTGGTTTCCTGTTTGTTTTTTGAATGCACATCAAGACTCTCTGCATGGCGACATCTAGTTAGCAGTCTAGGCTAGCAATTTTGAGCTGTCTCGTTAATTGTCCAGTTTTAAGTATGACATGTATGTGTAATCTGGTTGTAAGTTTTTTTTTTTTTGGATTTCTGCTCTAGATTCACAAGCTAGGCATATGAATGTAAGAGCAGAAAACAATATCAGTTCAGTAATGTTTTCTTGACAGAGAGAGATTCATGACTCTCTCAGAGGGTAACTCCTCTCTGTAAATATCTTTTTTCTTTTTAATATATATAGAATAGACTTTACCCAGAAAAAAATAATCTTCCACTGTATCTAACAGATTTTCATCCATTTTTCATAGACCCCTTTGAAAAATATTTGGAAAGTTTTCCTTCACAGAAGATTGTTGATAGTTTAACACTTGCACAGAACACTAACAACTTTATGTAGACCATTGTATCTAAAAGCTCATTCTCAAGATTTGGCCTGTCATCTTCTCTTTTCAACATCTCCTAATCAATAGTGGAAATCCATCCAGATTTCTATGATCCAATTGAAATTCAACTGGAAAGGATATTTCAAGAGAAGGTAATTGTAAATAATATATTAGCAATAATTGTACATTTAAATTTTAGATTTATTTTCCTTAGTTTAAGTTTATTTGTATTTTTGTTACTAATGATTGATCTATCATACATGCACAAATTAAAATGAGAGAGTGGTTACATTGGAAGTATAACTATACCTAGTCATGTTTCCTTAATTAAGTTAGAAGTAGGAATAGATTAATTTAGATTAGATTTTTTATTTTTATTTTTATTTTATTTATTTATTTATTTTATTTTTATTTTTATTTTTATTTTTTTCTATTAGCACCTATTTCATTCAATAAAGAAAGTAATGAATCTGACTTCTTATGGGCATTCCCTTTCATTTTTAGAAAATCAGCTTAGAATATTTAGAAGCTCTTATATCATACACATTTGTGAAAAAACACTTGATTGTCTTATTTTGCAAAAAAATTATCACGATGATCTACATGAAGAAATTCCAAGAATTTGCTACAACTTAACAATTTTGGATTTAAGTATTTTTGAAAAGAAGCTCGTTTTCACCACTCTTGTATTCTGATGTAAATTGGAGGTGGATAAAATTGAATGAAAACTCATTACTGAACATTTTTAAGATCAAATAAGTAGATGATACTGAATATGGGAGAAATTGAAGATTCATGAGGTAAAATATACAGTAAATTTTCTTCGAAGTATGCATTTTAAGGGTTCATCTTCATCTATTGTTTGATTTTATTTTTCATTATTTATTTCCTATTTATGTTCTGTTTATTTTTGCAAGTCTTCATTGCTTTGATCTTGGAGACTTGAAACAAGTAGGAAACTACTTTAAATCTACAACATGCTCATGAAGTATTAGTTGTTTTGTTAGAATTTGAGGGTTCATTAATTTTCCTTATATATTTCATTAAAATTCCATTTAGTATTCTAAACACATAATCAGGAAATTCATGTTGGATCATTATAATATCGCAACTCTCCTCATGAGAAAGTCGGGATAACATCTTCCTCTGATTGAATAATCCGATGGTTAATCAAATTATTGAATCGAGTTTTTATGGAAAGGAAAAATTGAGTTGGGCACTTCTATTTTGGATACTTTAAAACATCCCAAATCTCATCGTATTGCCGTATATCATTATCAAAGCATCCTAATGTTGGGACATTTCATATAAAGCATCAACTGAAGTATTGCGATATCCACCCAATTCTGGACCCGATACCACATTTAATTCTAGTTCTAAAAGATATCGCATCCGTTTATAAATCACAATTTTAGTTGAAGTGCATGTTTTAAAAGTTTTGATGTCCTAGACCCAATACCACATTTAAATTCAGTTTTAAAATATATCGCATCCACTCACAAAATCACAATTTCAATTGGGACATACATTTAAAAGTTCTGATATCCCAAATCCGATAAGAGATTGAATCATTTAATAAAACTATTGTGTTCATTCTACATCGCACATCAACATATCAATGATGTTACATCTTGTTTTAAATCATCAAATCACCTATCTCTTATGAAGCCCAAATCTGGTCCCACATAGATGCCATGTCACATATCACAAATTGCATATTGGAGGTTTTCAAATAATATTGCACCAAATATCTCCGATCTTGCAATAGCCCCATCGCCTCCAATCTCCGATAAATTTTTTCATGATATCGCATCCTCCATAATGCATCATCCATCTCATAACATTTGATCATAAGTATTCCCGATAGGTAACTTGTGATACAAGATCCCCAATATAACTTCCCGTTTGCCATATCACAATTTTCATATTGTGAAATACAATCAGTTGTTCTCCTTTTTTACACCCAATATTGAAACTCTGATAAAAGACCTACAATATACATTTTTTCTCGTATCTTTAATCAAGGCTTATTGAAAGTTCATAATATCGCATGTTTCAAAAAATACAGCTATCATATTCTATCTCTCATTGGTAATGCTGGAATCAAATGCTTATGCTCATTATAAAAATCAGATTTTCTATAAATGGAGGAAAATTTTGAGCAAAACGCTTATAGAAAATGATCTTATCTATGAGTTTATATATGTCTGTTCCAAATATTCAAATTGCGAAGATAAAGTTGAACCATAGCATCACAATTACCAAATTGTTTCCCTTTAGTCATATTCATTTATTCCAAAGGGACTTAGAGCCTCTAATTGATGAAATTTGAAATCCAAATCAGCTATTTAACATTTTTCTAGACTTCTCTCAGGATTTCAAACTCGCAGACTCTTGGATTTGTATTATATCATAAGAATTAAAAAACAAATTCCAAGATTTACTTTTTTGAGTCTCACATTTCCTTTTACCACCATCATATCCATTACATCTATCAAATGAAAAAATTACTATGATGACATGAAGTCTTATTCCATTATCTTTGAATATGTATGCTACTTTCATGTTATCATGATGACTTAAAACTTGGATGTGTTTCAATCATAATTTTGTGAAATCCAAGAATTCAATCATAGGGATGACTTTCTAACTAAAGGGATATATATATTTTTCATGATATACACACATGGACCTCTTTTACTGTTCTCGACAATCTACTTGGCTAATGAAATATTTCATAACCTATGGTTCATTTAAATTTTTGCCTTTGATTCATTATTGGATGCACATTTTTTATATCAATCATCCTTTCAGTGAGCATATTCATTTACTACAAAGGCACTCTTGAGAATCAACTATGGTAATGTAGAAATTCGTAGCAAATTTGGAACATGAAAAGATAATAGATCATGATTAATTCATTTGGAATTCTCTTTTATTTCCAATTTTGATATGCACCCCATACTTATTATTTAAATATTCAATTCATCTTCATATATATAATTAATATATTATTTGGGATTTCAAATCAACTTGAATATAATGGGGCTAATACAAACTCAAAATAAAGAAATGAAAGAGAGAATTTATCACTATGATTTATTAAAGAGCATATTTACATTCTCATCTCTGATAAATTTAGTTCACTTTGGATTTCTGGACCATGAAACATTGTTTTCTTCTAGTTTGTTGGTTTTTTTAGTTTATGTTTAATAAGTGATGATTGCGGGTCAATAATATTTCAGTCAATTCAACTTCTTCATCCTTTGAATTCTAATTAAAGGAAGAAGTTATCTTTTGTTAGAGAAAATGATACCTCTCAGGTAAGGTTGAATGCAAATTCTCCAAATGGTAAGTTCCCTGTGCCCACTTTCATTTATTTACTTTTGGTTTCAGTTTTGTTTTTAATTTTTGCTGACATAAAACTCTATTTTGAAACTCCTCATAAAACTTCTCATGCTTCCACCAGATCAGATTTGGAATTCACTTTCCTTTGTTCAATAATGATCCTCATTGAATCAGCTACACTAGGGAGTTTCTGTACCTTTAGTTTGTTTCTTTAAGCATTTCTTTTGTTAGAAAATGGTTAAGATGATGCTTTGAAACAAAAAAATTGACATCAGATATAATTTTTTTCATTATCATTGAATTTTATCATCACTGCTATCGGAAGCCAAAATGCTTATAACTCTATGAGATAAAATTTATTTAAATATCAACAAAAGAAGGAACATTCACATCATTATTTTCTTTTACTTCATCTTGTTGAGACGTTGGTATAAATTGTCTTGTTGGAGTTTATATTTTAAAAATTTGGATTTTTCACTCACCTTTCACCTTCTTCATTTTTAATTTTGATTGTTGATTTCTTTTCTTACTTTAGCTTAGGATTTTTTTTTTTTTTTTTCTTCGTGACTCTGCCATGATATATGTGAAAGGACTTATGTTTTTCAACAATGATTGACATACATGAGAAATATCTTAACTCTATCCATTTAAGTGAATTTCATTTATCATTAAAGGCATATCCTTATGGAACCATAAGATCATCTCGATTTAAATATTTTTCATGGAGAAACACACATCCGTAGTAAGTGATATAGTTTAATTTTTTCAAGGAAAGAATTGATTTGAGTTTAACACAATGAATCCCTCCCACCCCTCCACATAAAATCCTCTAAGTGATAGCTACAGGGAAAGAATTTGGAGCAAACATTACGAAAGCATTATTTCCATTAAACATAAATATCTATTACCATCCCACCTCTTTCACTCAAATACATAATAAACTTCAAGCTTACAAATACGCTTATCAAAAGGGTGATTAAATAGGAAGCATGGGAAATACAATTAAACCCGTCGGGGTTATGAATGCTCACTGGCAGTGGGACTAGGCTTGTATGGCATAAAAGACAACTTCGCAGGGGTACTGTTCAGGCTTGCTAGCAGCGAAGCGATGTCAGAGACAATCATAAAATGGATATATGCTTTATAAGAGGTAGTTTTTTTTTTTGTCTAAATTTGGATTCATGACTTTTACTTTAGTCTTTTTTGAGTACTTATCTTTATAGACTCATATTTCTTATTCCCCATTGCCTTCATCTATTGCTTTCTAGATACCTATTCGAGTTCGTAGTTCCATCACCTCCAAATGAATTATTGACAAAGGTGCATCCCCCTATGTGATGTCCACTGCCATTTGGAAACAACTTAAGTCACCTGAGTTGTCCCCCTCCACCATCACTTTACGTGCTTGAGGTGAACACTCCTCCTAGCCCCTTAGCATGTACCGCAACTATCTTGACTCTTTCGAGCAAAAATCCATGTCGATATTGAGGTTGTTGATGAACCTTTGGATTACAACATTCTCTTAGGGCGTAGTTACACATATGCCATGTCATCCATCAAATCTACAATGTTTCGTAATATGTTATTCCCCCATGAAGGGAAGATCGTCACCATCGATTAGTTGACATACTATGAGTTGGCATCCATGACCTACCTCGAGTCCATTATCTCGTCAGTATCAGATAAACAGTCTTTAAGTACTCTCATCAGTGTTTCATTTAGAGTCTATGAAGATTCCTCATTGTTGGGTTCTTTCCCTAGTCCTCCCCCTCCCATCTCAGAGCTTAACTCTATGAGTGTTTTCATGTTACAAGTGTCACGAGCTGCTCTCAAGTAGCCTAGTACATCCAATCAATAGCCATATCCTCAACACCCCACTACTTCCATCCCATCTGAGCCCTCTCGATCCAACACCTCAATACCTCCTTCGTTTGTGGGTGCCTCTCCTATGTTTCCACTAGGAATTGTTCCTCCATGTCTCAACCATCCAAGAGTTATTCCATCGAGACAATACCCTACAGGCTAGATACCTTTCTTATTTCCCCCTCTGAGAGTATTTTATGTCCCTATCATGTCTTTGCTAGTCCTTCCTAACATGAATTTGGGGATTCCAATATGTTACATTGACCCCCCTGCAAGCATTCTGCCTAGTCAGCTAAGACCTTATCATGCTTTCACACTGGTTCAACTGGTCCCTATAACCCCTGTCGCTACTTCAGTTCCATCACAACCTTAATAGGAACCCAGTCTTGTTGTGAAATCATTCATGCAAGGGGGAAAATCTAAGAGGAAAGAACCTAAGGAGAAGTCTTCCCAAGCTCCTCCAGCCCCTAAGGCCCCAAATCCATCACCTCTGTGCACTTTCGGTAAAGTTGTTGGGCACGCCACCAATATTGTCCTGGCCTTCCTCATCTAAAACCTTTGGTTCATGAAACTTTCCCTAAGTCAAATATCCCTGAAGTCCATGTTAACTTACTGGGTCCATCCAAGAAATTGAAAACATTACGCACAAATCACGCTTGTGCCTTATGTGATCAACATGATCACTATTCCCATTGTTTCCCGTGTCTTAATAAATTTTATGGTTTCCTTGAAGCACTTCATGAATATGAGGCCACTCATAGTGGAACCCCTACTCCTCTACCCTTGGAATTTGGTACCCCTAGTCAACCAGAATAGGGGGACTCTAGTCCCACCATCGTGATCCCTCCCCCTGATGTCGAGATGACAAACACCACAAGCCATATCCTTTACCTGTCATCATCCTTGAGTTTCTCACAGGAAAACCTTTTTGAGGCTTCTACCCATTCTTATATCGAACCTTTTTCAACATAATCCCAGGTCTCAACATCCGTAGATCTCCATCTACCATCTCATCATCCACCATTCAAGATGATGCGTATGTGAACCTTCTTTCTCAAGTTGATGCACCAGGCACCACTGCCGTATCATGTAGTCAGTCTTCCTCCCATCTGACCATCTTCCATTCTGATGAGGACATCATGGAAGCTATGTCTACCCATGATTACCCTTGCACTTAGGCAAAGGGGCATATTTATTTGGAGGATTCTGAAGGCCATTTCCTTCCTAATTCTCCCAGTGCACTCCAACTCAAGAAATGTTTCTCATAGCATATCCCTTTGATTTCTGTGTCTTTATTTCTATCATGAAGTTAGGTAGGTTGCATCATTTCATCCATTGACTTTTGCACCTTTTAGATGGATCCATCATCCACACTGTATATCGGTCATGCTGACAGTGCGAGTCACTTCTCCAGGCATCTAGCCTCGGTAACCTCAGCCATTTTAATCCGCTTGCATACGTTAGTCATTTTGAATGACATATGCATTGGAACTTCCACCAACAATTAGGCCGAATATGATGCACCAATAGTTTTTCTAATCAATGCCCTTGCTCATCGCATCCTTCATCTTCATGTTCGTTTAGATTCCTTGCTACTCTTCATGCAATTGAATGGTGTGTATCATGTGCATAACCAAGTCCTATTTTGAAAATATCTATGAGTTAAGCTACTAGTATGTGAATTTGAAACCATTATGTTCATTCATGTTCCTAGAGCCCAAAATAACTATGTAGATACCACTGCAAATAACATTCTATATTTTCATTTATCACATGTATACCATAAAAGACAACCATAAACACAACACATGGTGAACCATCATTGTCATATAAAAAAGCATAATCATATTATGTATCATGCAAGTCTTTGGAGCCCATAACCCTAAATACATCCAGCATGCCCATAGCATACCAGGGGGCACATAGGCTCCTACATCTCCTTATCATCCTTTGGAGTATCTCGTGCCAAGTTGGGCCGAGATGCTTGAATCCTTTTTTCGAGCACTCGGAACACCATGGTGCTCCACAAACTCCTCTTGTTACGGGAAATCATTCCAACCTTTGAATACCAGATCAATCCCCTCCATCAAATATGTTTGCGGGCAGTATCCCATGCTTGGGGACATGATGGTTTTTTCCCTGGCCATCTACTCAATTGATTAACATAAGTCTTGGGCTAGATCCCACTGGATCCAGTTATGGTCGATTATCCTCCCATTCCCTGGATAATTTGTCCTACCAGCCTTTCCGGCGAGCCATATGCACATTGCATATCATAGACGTTTGATACTATCTCTTCAAATATTCTACTTTATGTCCACAGAGTCCCCATGTTTGACTTCATGGGTGAGGATGATTCTAGACCTCCTCTAGTAGTTCATTCTCTTTTTCCTCTTCCCTTAATTCTTCATTAGGAACCATCATTCCAAGAAGCATTAAGGTAATATTTAGACAAGTGAGGCAACTTGCTTGAAATTCACAGATCTCGATTCCAATGGTTGGTTTGTCTGCTATGATTTAGGGCCTTCTTCTCCTCTCAAATTGGAGGGAAAACATCCTTTTATAGAAAAATACACAGCTTTTATATTTCCCATTGCAACTAAACTGTATCTTAGTTTGACGAATCGTCAAAACCATTGGAAAGCTATTATTGATATCTATAGTGGGTCTTCCTCAATTTTTGATGATCTGCTACTTCACCAGGAAGTCATTTTTCCAAGAAGGGTCATTGTATCACCTCTCAAAATCAAATTTCTTCATAATGTGACACTTGTATTTTGAGGTCCACCTCTTCTTAATACTTTTTGTACCATGTGTCAATTTTTGTCTTGAGTAACCATCTTTTACTCATGTTTTCATGGTCCCCATTGGGCCTATTATGTGCGGCAGCATCATCGAGTCACCCTTGCATCCATGGAGTTTGTTTCACATCCTATTCTATCATGTTACAGTATTCCATCCATCTTTGCATATCGTTCATCCCGTATTTCTCATTTTTGCCTCTAGTCATACTTCCCCCATCCCCTCCAGAGTTGAGTCAGTCGCTGCAAGGTTAATCATGCACTCTATGCTCTAACAAGGGAAGTCGTTTGTTTGTCCCTCAATCCCACATTTTCCATTATCCCTGATCTTAGTCCATCGGTCACACAACTATTTTCCCTCATGTCTTAGTTGAGAATCCTCATTTCCTCATTTATCACGGGTCCTATTCTATCAGGATTAGCTCATTCATTTCAGAAAAACTGTCTCGAGGGTAGTGTATCTTAGTTATAGATTCCATTCTTGTTCGGCACCTCAAATTGAGCAAAGGGACTCATTATTTCCTTTTGACTTGGTCATTTCATGTTCATGATTCATACACTTGATGGTCCAGTGATGCAGCAGATTGTACTAGTGATTCCTGGGTGTCTGTGAGATGTTTCAGACCTCATGAGGTGGTGGCCCTTCAAGTAGCCCCCTACATTCCTGGCTACATTCCTATTATGCTATAGCCTCAGATGCAGTTCTACAAATTTTATGGGTTCGGTTCCTATCGATCGTAGTGTTCATAGCATGCACGTATCGTTCAGATGATCCATTCAGTTTTGCAGAGCCCTTCCCTATTTAGAAAGGCTTCTTCAATTGTTTTACCCTCCCTCCCACCCATTTTTTGAGGGAAGGGCCATTATATCTCATGTACTTAGATATTATTGTATTAATTCCTAGCTCATGTTTTTCTAGGTGCATTATGTATATGGGACACATTGTGTTATTTTTTGGCTCTATTATGCCAACATGTCATGTACAATTTAGCATGTACTTCATCATGCAGTTTTATGTTTCTGGGCACATCATTATTTTTGTACTAATTTATCTTGACAGGTATGGGTATGCCTCCCCACCTCATTGAGGTTCGATACCACAACATAAAAGGAGAATTGCATTAATCTCACCCCCTCTGTCCCAATCCTCTTTCACTTTTGCTTTATTGGTCTCTCTCTCTCTCTAACTCCACTGTGTTGTCTAGTAATTGTGTCTTTACAACATACTTCAGTCATACATTTTTCTCCTAACACCTATATGTTGGGGGGGAATCTGTTATCATCAAAAAATTGATCATCTAGCCTAATTTACTAGATGGATTGAAGTAAACCATGTAAAGCCAATTTCACCATAGTAAAATTTCTTTCATTGTTAGAAATTACTTAATAAACCACCTTTGTTAAGTAATTTATAGTTAAACCCATGAAGAATAATTAAATAAATCACTATTTATTTGATTTTGTTCTAGGAATAATTAATTAAACCATTGTTCAATTATATTCCTTGTTATATTTGACCCAATCATGAAAATATACAGATTAAATCATTAATTATCTTATTTTTCTCTAAGAATAATTAATTAATCACTAATTAATTATTATTCTTTGTCAAATTTGACTAAATCCCTTAGGAATAATTAAATAAACCATTATTTGTTTATTATTCCTTAACTAATTTCTTGAAATGATGAATACACCATTTATTTTATTATTATTTCTAAATAAAAGTTTAAATACTTTTTCCCTCCTAAACAAATATTATAAAATATTCCAAGTGGTTATTCCAAGAATGGAGTTAATAATATTTTATTATTGCTCATTATTTGAGGATAACTCAATATTTTGTTATCAATAGAAGGGCTTTCCATTCACTATTCACTTTTTATTATTTTCATTGTTGCACTCATTGTTATAACTCTAATTATTTTCATTTTCGCACACCATATTTTTGTTGGGTTTACACATTATAGAGGAGAAAGACTCTAGACAAGCTGAAGATGTTTGAGGATAGCCAAGAACCCATCCCATAGAGGGGGACTGGTAACATTTATTTATTCCCTTCACAAGTGTTATAATAAAACTATTCTTTGTATGTATGGCTTCCATTGGATGATTGGAGTTATTACTATTTCTTACATCATGCTCACCTGGGTCTTCATGTGTATATCCTTCAACTTGCAGTCTATAAGCATCTGCAGTGCGCTCCATCATCAATTCATAACTTCGATAATTTCTCTCACCATGGCCTACAAATTTATAAAAGTTACAAAACAACTGCTTTGGGTTTTGTATGTACTTATTTAATAAATAGAAATCTTCAAAGTGATGTTGGCCTCTCATTCTATAAATATCGCACCACAAAATTGATCCTAGGTTTACTAGATTAGGTGCTCCACTTGCCAAATAATCTCTTACCAGGGGGCATTGATCCTTCCAATTGCCCTCTGCTTTGCATTTTGTACACCATACTTATGATCTGGTTTCTTTACCTCTCTTGAGATCTTGTAATTCCAAGGTCAAATTTGCTAGATGGCCCTGAATTTACTGTACTCCTACATGAGTATTTTCAATTGGCGAAGCTTGCATCTTCAATGCGATCTCCAATGCTTCAGCTTTAGTCGTGATCTTCTATGCATCAAGGGTAACCTGATATTTGGTAGTAGCACGGTTATAAAACACTCTTTATGTTGTTATGGGGTTGTGTTAGAGCTTACTTGTCTCATTAATACCTTGAATCGTTGATCCAATTACCACACTGAATCTGTAGTCAATTGTTTCATTTCCTTCAACTGTTAGGCCCCTATACTACTATTGTAACCCCTTATTGTTATTAGTACAACCCACTTATTATATTGATGTACCCATGTAGTGCCCATATTGTTACTATTGTGCCCCATAGAAGCCCACTATTGTTATTATTGTGCCCTTACATTATTATTGTTATGTAGCCTCTGATTATGTTATGACCCCTTAGACTCCTATATATAGAGAGGAGGTCTTTTCATTTGAATCGTCCAAGAATTGTTCATTTATGTAATGTAAAGGAGTTTTTCCCCTCGAGGAGGCTGAATTCTAAGGCGTTGATCTATCTTTTCTATCTTTTCTTGAGCTGGTTCATAACACTAATGGACCATATCCACGTAAGGTAGTAATCGTGGCCTGGCTGTAATTCTATGGAGGAAAGAGTTGGAAACATCGCTGGCAGCGGTTTCTGAAACAAAAATGTTGTCATCAACTGTGACTATTATTTCAATAAATCTAGGGTCTTCGCTTTCAAAGTACTGATAAATTGCTTCCCATGGAGGAAGCTTGGCATATCTAGTACGCAAAGTATCTAAAAATAATCCCGCTCCTGGAACTTTAGCATCTACCTGTTCCAGAAATGGATCGACAGATTGCTGCAGTGGAGCCTTCTTTTACCACTACTTCATTTCTTCATTTCTTTCACAAATTGAGAAGTTGAGCTTACCTGTACGAGACAAAGGCAGAGACTTAGCGAATAATATTTGCAACTCTAAAAAATGACGTAAAATGGAAACAAATCATAAAATTCCCTTTTAAAAATATCAATTACGAAAACCAAAGTGTATTAAATGTAAAGTTTTAATTCACTTCGAGGCTAATAATTAAATGTTAAATCACTTAAGCGAACAAAAATGAGACCCCATGATCATGCCACATTGGATATCAAAACAAAAATATCATAGGGGCATTAAAAAAGTTATGATATATTGTTCTCCCAATATGGAGTTTTGAGATTAAGACTGTCGAGATAAGTAAGCTTCCGATAAAATATGTTCCGAGATGTGGAGGCTCCGATATGCAAAGGGTTAATATGTTAAAGCAGATCGAAGAATATAAATCTTGTAAGTTATTTTAAATAAGAGCGTTGATGAATTAAGTCCCGATAAAGGAAAACCTGATACACCAACATTCAAACATAAGTAAACTATCTCGGAACTTGGAGATATCAGATCTCAGAGGGGAAGAACCTCATAAAATTTTATAAAAAGGTTCCGATAAAGATTTCACTTTGGTTTCCTCTTTAAAATTTATGCATTTAATCTCCCTTTTAGTTTTATTTCAAAATGATAAAAACTAAACCAAAAAATAAAGGGTCCCCATTATTTACTATGGGTTAGAAAGAAAGAATAAATATGGGGGCTTGTTGTTTACTACAACAATTGGCGAGGCACTGGGTGAAACAATTATCTCTAGATAAATTAATAAAATTCAAATGAAAAAGGAATAAAATAAGAAAAGATCAAAATGTTAAGTTTCAGATTTATATAAAAATATTTCTTTGAAAAGAAAATTTGTTATTTGCAAACTTCACTACGTATTCATATGAGGAATTGTTGTGCAGGAAATCCTTTTTGCGAATATAAATGATCCCTCTAGTCCTATGGGAGGATCTAGCAACAAGCTATACAAATATGCACAAACTTTCCTAATTTATATCAGAAAATACAAAGGAAGATAGATAACCTACCTTACTTTGATGCTAAAATTCGTTGGTGTCATCCTTGATTCTCTTGCTTCCAAGCTCAATCTCCTCTTCGTTGTTATGAGTGAATACCTACAAGAAAAATCTTGTGGAGACAACAAACGCTTATGTAGCAAAAACAATTCTGATATAAACCATATAACAAATCAAGGAGTATTATACTAAATGAGTAATGATTTACACACTTATGGAAAGCAAACACAATGTATTATTAATAGAAAGTAATGGAAGCATACAACCACTTAATCCTTGATGTTGAAAGCCTCCTTTGGATGAGTTTCCAAGTCCTAGCCAAGACCTTCAAGCACTCCTTTCTCCTTAGCAAAATGGGCAACATTTAGGCATAGTTTCAGCATAGGAAGACAACCAAGCAATAGCCAACCAAAAACTAACCAAAAGTACATGGTAGGGGTTTGATTTATAGGGAAGGAGAGGGAGTTGAGGATCCATAAAAGGAGGGAGAGGTTCCACATTTCAAGAGGAATATCCATGAAAGTAGGATCAAGAACCAAGAATGGGAGGTCTCATTGTAATCCTCATTCAACTGCAACTAACTCGTTGTTCTCGAGACTTCTAGTAGGAGAAGCTTCTCCTCCATTCTAGGAAAAACTACCTAAAGAGGGCTAGCGCTGGTTTTCTTATCAAAAGGTGCGCTTCCAGTGCTAGTCACTAGTTAGAAAAAATGTTACCAACGCGGGTTTGTCTGCTAAAATTAGCGTTGGACTTGTAAAACAAGGTTTTGGACAAGTTATTCATAATTTATTCAAGGAAAGTCTTCGTCTTGCTTCAGGGATGCTTTTGAACATGTTTCATGGTGAATACATTGTTTTTGAGAACTTTCGTCACTTTGTGACACTTGCAATGTTGACGACACAAAGTGCAACACTTGGAATATGAGACTAGGAGTGTGACAAAATATTGTATAACATATGCCCCCTAAAGAATGAAGTCACAGTGGGAAGTGATGGCTGAAATGATTTACAAATCAAGGCAAGGACTTTGGAGAACCATCGTAAGGAGACCTACAAGTCAAACATAATACAATATATCTTACATCTCTGATGTGAGTATGCTCAAAGTGTAAGCATCTAAAAATACATAGATCCACGACATGGACATATCCATCCAACTAGAAAGGATCATGTGTATGGATCCATGACTTGGACATAGCCATCCAAATAGAAGGGATCATGTGTATGAATCCACGGCATGGGTGCAGCCCTTTGAATAGAAGGGATCATGTGTATGGATCCACAACATGGACGTAGCCATCCGAATAGAAGGAATCATGTGTACAATCATGCATACTTAATAACTCCACGCAACCTAGATTTATCAGATGAAACCTAGGGTCTTCATCTTTGTCTCGATCCAACCAAAGTATGAATCTAACCATGTGAATAAACGGGTTGAAGTCAAACATAGTAGAAACCACCTGATTACTAGCCAATGATGTAAATTGTTAACATGAATGAGAGACCACCAATGATGACAATGGATCTCAAGGTACAACACCACAATCTATGAGTGTGAACAATGAATATGAAGTCGAACACCCATAGGATCATTCGATCAAAGGCCAATGATGTGAACACATCATCGAATGCGAAGAACTTGCCATTGAGGCATGCAATCTCCAAGGTACTGAAAGGGAGTTTCTAGATCATCTTCTTGGATAATCAGCTGGAGTCGACAGGAAGTGATATGTTGGAGGAGGGCCCAAATGTTTCCCACATCATCGACATGAAACATAAGATTTTGCGGAGTTGGCAAGAGTGATTCAACATTGTCGCAAAAAATTCAAACAGGGTATAAGTGGTTTAAATTGCAGACGGTACTTCTCTTGAACATATCAGCGACATGACTCTAGAATTTGGAAACATTTGACTCAAAATAGGATCAAAGTTCATGGTGACAATGTATAATCAAATGAGAGGAAAATGGATTTCCCAAATCCAGTAAGACAAGTGACAAAGTGAGGATATCCCAAACCTGACACAAAATATAGATAAATGTCATGTTCAAGAGTGACATATTGCCTTTCATACAAAATACAAGATATATGTTTCTTTCCATTTTCCCCCACTATTTCTAGTGAGTACCTCTTTATTTTTTAATCTCAATCTTGAAGAGGATACCATATTCTTGTCATATAAGTTCATCCTTCAGATGAATCCATCACAGTATTTTTAACAAGCCCTAGGGAAGAGTAGCTTGGTCTCGTTATGGTGACAAGTCCTTCATCGTTTCAGTTTTACGAGTCTAAAGCAGGGGTAACTCAACATCTTTTTCATGTTTAGAGAGTTTGAAAAAGAGGTAAAAAGGAAACTCCAAAGGTCCCTTTTCATAGATAGTCTCACAAATCCGAACAGGTAGAAAACAATTCAAGAGAACCTCTTAGCCACATGCGACCAAGGTATTCCTTTTTCATAGTTAGTCTATATCAATCTGGAAAAGGGTTAAACTTATACTGAGTAGACGTCTTTTCATTTACTTTTACAAGTTCAAAAAGACAAGTGTTCAACAATCTTTTCATATTTTGGGAGTCTAAAAAGAGATGAAATAAGACTCCTCCTGGAGGAGTGAAATATATAAAAGGATAACAAGTGGTTCTAGTCATGATGGAACTGCTCAAAACATGTAAAGGTCAAGAGGATGGCTAATAAGACCACTCATCGCAGATGTTCCTTAGGCAAGGGTAAACCAACCAAGTGAAAGTGTATGATTGGCCAAAGAGATGGTGACGATGGAATGAAAAAATCAAGGCTCATCTGGTAAAAGCACACTGATAAAAATGGAAATCATGAGAGTTAAAGTGGGAATAGTTTCAATTTTACACAATCTTGAAACATGGGAAACTATGCTTGAGTATACTTGAATATGGTTTCATTTTTTCACAAGCTTGAAACATGGGAAAAAACTATGCTTGGATTTGGTTTCATTTTTACATAAGCTTGAAATAGAAACAAACTATGCTTGGGTTTGGTTTCATTTTTACATAAGCTTGAAACAAAGATAAACTATGCTTGAGTTTGGTTTGCATGCCCCCAACATAATGATTCAATCGAGGTACATGCCCTCAAGCTTCATTTCATTCACCTATGTAGACCACTGGTTACTACTAGGTGGATGGAATGAAAGTTCATTTATGGGATCAAGTGAAAGACTTGACTAGGAATATACGAGATCTAATCAAAGACTCGAATTGGAAGGGGATTTGTTTCATTTTTTAATGATCTTGACATAGGAAAAGAACCATGCTCATGACACCTTGTTTCATTTTTTAACGAGCTTGACATGGTAAAAGAACTATCCTCATGTTACCTTGATTACGGCCTATAAGAGGTCATAGCTTCCAAGAGGTTATCATCAAATGGGAAAACAATGATCTGGAAGGGATACATTTCAAGGGATCTAATGGAAAGATCAGGTTCCAACACCACTAGTACATGACGCACTATATCACTAACTAGATCATTAGTAGACATAGGCACGAAACAGGTGGCCACATAATTAACTTGTAGCAAGGGTGAAAGATAAACAAAAAAGGAACCCCCCTGGAGTCATCTTTCAGCTCTTTTTTGACTCTCTAAATATGAAAATATTGTTCATTACTTGTCGTTTTGAACTCGTTAAAGTAAACGAAATGATGTCTACTCAGTATAAGTTTAACCCTTTTCCTTACTGAGATAGACTAACTATGAAAAAGGAATACCTTGGTCACACGTGGTTAAGAGGTTCTCTTGAATATTGTTTTCTATCTTTTCAGATTCGAGATATTATCTACGAAAAGGGACCTCTAGAGTTTCCTTTTTGCCTCTTTTTCAAACTCTCTAAACATGAAAAAGATGTCAAGTTACCCATTTGTCAGACTCGTAAAACTGAAACGATGAAGGAATTGTCACTATGACGAGATCTAGTTACTCCTTCCTAGGGTTTGTTAAAAACACTACGATGGATTCATCCAAAGGATGAACTTATACGACAAGCATATGCTATCCTATTCAAGCTTGAGAAAAAAAAAATAATGAGGTACTTACTAGAAATAGTGGGGGAAAATGGAAGTAAACATGTCCTGTATTTTATATAAAGGTAACATGCCGCTCTTGAACATGACACTTATCTATCGCTCATGTCAGGTTTGGGTTATCCTCACTTCATCACTTGCCTTCCTAGGTTTTTGGATTCCATTTGCCTCTCATCTGATTATATCCATTTATCATCATGACTTCTAATCCTATGTTGAGCTGAATGCTGCCAAAATTTGGATTCATGTTGTTAATATGTTCAAGAGAAGTCCCATCTACACCTCAAATTGCTTATACACTGTTTGATTCTTTTGCAACAATCTTGAATCGCTCTTACCAACTCTGCTAAATCCTATGTTTCGTGTCGATGATGTGTGAAACATTATGGCCCTCCTTCAACAGATCACTTCATGTCGACTCTAGCTCATTATCCAGGAAGATGGTCTAGAAACTCCCTTTCAGTACCTTAGAGCTTAAATGCTTGAATGTCAATTTCTTCACATTCGATGATAGGTTCACATCATTGACCTTCGATCGGATGATTCTGTGAGTGTTTGACTTCAACTTCCTTGTTCACACTTGTGTATTGTGTTGTTGTACGTTGAGAGCCATTGTCATTATTGGTGGTTTCTCTCGTGTCAGTTAACAATTCACATCATTGACTGTAATTAGGTGGTTTTCTACCATGTTTGACTCTGACACATCTATTCACATGGTGGGATTCGTACTTTGGTTGGGTCGAGACAAAGATGAAGACCCTGGGTTTTATCTAATAATCCAGGCTACGCGGAGTTATGAAGTATTCATGATTGTACATATGATCCCTTCTATTCGAATGGGTGCATCCATGGCGTGGATCCATGCACATGATCCTTTCTATTCTAATGGTTGCGTCCATGTCATGGATCTATGCGTTGTTAGATGCTTACACTTTGAGCATACTTACATAAGAGATGTCAGATATATTGTATTATGTTTGATTTGTAGGTCTCCTGACGATGGTTCTCCAAAGTCTTTACCTTGACTTGTAAAACATTTCACCCGTCACTCCATGTTTTTCCTTCATGCTTTAACTGGCATCTGTTATATAGTTTTTTTTCACACTCCTAGTCTCATATCCTAATTGTCACACTTTGTGTCGTCAATGTCGTAAGTGTCACAAAGTGACGAAAGTTGTCAAAAACAATGTATCCACCATGAAACATGTTCAGAAGCATCCCTGAAGGAAGAAGAAGACTTTCCTTGAAGAAATTCTGAAGAACTTGTCCAAAACCTTATTTTGCAATTCCAACGCTACTTTTAGCAGACAAACACGCACTGGTAACCTTTTGTCTAACTAGTGACTACTGGTGGCAACGCATCTTTTGATAGGAAAATCCATGTTGGCCCTCTTCAAACAATTTTTCCTAAAATGGAGGAGAAGCTTCTCCTACTAGAGATCTTAAGAATGGCTAGCTGGTTGCAGTTGAATGAGGATAAGAGCAAGGCCTCCCATTCCTGGTTCTTGATTCTACTTTCATGGATCTTCCCCTTGAAATGTGGAACCTCTCCCTCCTTTTATGGACCCTCAACTCCCTCTCCTTCCCTATAAATAAAACCTCTACCGTCTACTTTTGGTTAGTTGTTGGTTGGATATTGCTTGGTTTCCGTCCTAAATGTTGCCCATTTTGCTAAGGAGAAAGGAGTGATTGAAGGTCTTGGCTAGGACTTGGAAACTCATCCAAAGTAGGCTTCCAACATCAAGGCTTAAGTAGTTGTATGCTTCCCTTACTTTCTATTAATAATTCATTTTGTGGTTTCTTTCCATAAGTGTGTAAATCATTACTCATTTAGTATAATAATCCTTGATCTGTTATATGGTTTATATCACAATGGTTTTTTCTATGTATGTGTTTGTTGCCCCACATGATTTTCCTTGCAGGTATCCATTTCTAACAGCGAAGAGGAGATTGAGCTTGGAAGCGAGAGAATCAAGGATGACACCAACAAATTTTAGCATCAAAGTGAGGTATATTATCTACCTTCCTTTGTATTTTCTGATATAAACTAGAAAAGGTTGCACATATTTGTCTAGTTTGGTTGTAGATCCTCCCATAGGACTAGAGGAAGGATTTCTTGCACAAAAAAATGGCGAGTGGAGTCTCCATTTTATTATGCAGGAAATCCTTTCTGCAGATAGAAACGATCGCTCTAGTCCTATGGGAGGATATAGAAAAAAAATAGACAAATATGTGCAAACTTTCCTTGTTTATATCAGAAAATATAAAGGAAAATATATAACCTACCTCACTCTAATGCTAAAATTCTTCGGTGTCATCCTTGATTCTCTCACTTCCAAGCTCAATCTCCTCACTGTTAGGAATGAATACCTGCAAGGAAAATCATGTGGAGACAACAAACACATACATAGAAAAAACCATTATGATATAAACCATATAACAGATCAAGGAGTATTATACTAAATGAGTAAAGATTTACACACTTATGGAAAGAAAAAACATAATGTATTATTAATAGAAAGTAAGAGAAGCACACAACCACTTAATCCTTGATGTTGGAAGCCTCCTTTGGATGAGTTTCCAAGTCCTAGCTAAGACCTTCAAGCACTCCTTTCTCCTTAGTAAAATGGACAGCGTTTAGCCATAATTTCAGCATAGGAAGGCAACCAAACAATAACCAACCAGCAGCTAACCAAAAGTAGATGGTAGGGTTTTGATTTATAGGGAAGGAGAGGAAGTTGAGGATTCATAAAAGGAGGCAGAGTTTCCACATTTCAAGAAGATCCATAAAATTAGGATCAAGAACCAGGAATGGGAGGTCTATCTCTAATCCTCATTCAACTACAACCAATTCGTCATTCTCGAGACTTCTAGTAGGAGAATCTTCCCATCCATTTTAGGAAAAACTACCTGAAGAGGACCAGCGTAGATTTTCTTATCAAAAGGCACGCTGCCAACACTAGTCACTAGTTAGACAAAGGTTACCAGCATGGGTTTGTCTACTAAAAGTAGCGTTGGACTGACGAAACAAGTTTTTGGAAAAGTTCTTAAGATTTTCTTCAAGGAAAGCCTTCTTCTTCCTTTAGGGATGTTTCTGAACATGTTTCATGGCGAATACATTATTTTTGACAGATTTCATCACGTTGTGACACTTGCGACATTGACGACACAAAGTGAAACACTTATGATATGAGACTGGGAGTGTGACAAAATACTATATAACAAGAACTTAATTTATTTTTGATAGCCAGTTATTAAAATCAACTATATTGATTAGGTAAAGACTATTTATAATTTTAGCATTAAGGTAAACTTCATGATGTCACAAGTAGTGCCACTGCTGCCAACATACGTCCATAGCCTTGACAGGTTTACCTATTAACCAAATAAAAACCAGTATCCCATCCACATGTATAGGTTTTAGAGGATTTCAGTTCAGACTTATAATATTTATTTTTTTGATTGAAAGTCATTGTCCTGCTTTGGTGACCAGATAATGGCAATGCCATTCACATGTATTAACAATAGTGAACAAGCCGACTCGTGATGAGACCTCTTGCCTTAAATTTTTTACTATAAGCCATTACCCTGGCTTATTGACCAGATATGGTAATGTCAATATTATTAATACCCATGATCATGGTAAGCTAGATCTTAATGAGACCCCTTATCTTCCAAGCTTTAATATTTTTGAATCACTCTAAAAATATTTAATTAGTGGATGGGGAGTTAATTCTTATCCTTAAGAGCTGAGGATGACATATAGAGTTATAAGATGCTGAACTCTTTCATATCCTTTACCCATTACAATATTTGTTTGAATGTATGACTTATTTTGAGATAAAAAACCCTTTTATAAACCTTTGGTTGTGATTAGTTCACAAAATAACAAGGATAGAATCATAGAATTTAATATCTGTAAAATACTAAAGCAATAGCATAATTATCGTCTTATTGATTATTTTCCTTTTAAAAAATGAATTTCATAGAAATTATTAGAGATCATTAATACATATCACCCAAGTACAAAACCAAAAGAGTAACATTCAACAAAAATAGGAAAAAGACAAACCGATTTATACATGTGATTTTTTACATATTTACAAAAAATAACATGATTTTCAAAAAAAGGATGAGCCCATTTATGGGAAGGGATTCCTTCCTTCCATGTAAGTCTTAAAGGATGAAAGTAGATGGTTTGAGTTTCTCCACAATCTAAAATGGTCCTATCCATAGTCTTCGAAACTTTGTGTTCACGAGCTTTGTGCCATTTCAGTACAAGATCACCGATTTCAAAAAAATTGTTTCCAACTGAACTTGCATCAAACCATGATTTAACAATGTTATGATGTTTAGCATACATATGTTTTCTTCATCCCTCCTCTCTTTTAATTTTAGTAATTGAGATAATCTCAATTGAAGGGAAGAACAATGCTTCTCTTCAATAGATTGAAATAAGGCTAATGAGGGAAAATAAACATGAGGAGGCATAACAACTTCTTTTCCATAAACTAAATAGTAAGGAGAAGTTCCTAAGGAAGCTTTATGAGTTATCTTGTCTGCCCACAGAGCAAAGATTAGAGCTTTATGCCAATTCTTTTGATTTTCATTTATGGTATGTTTTATTATTCTTAAGAGGTTTTTATTTGTTGATTCGGCTAAACGATTCCCCTGGGGATAATAATTTGAAAAATATTTAATCTTGAAACCCCTTTTTAAAAAAAATTCAATGATTAAATTATCTGAAAAATATGATGCATTTTCAAACATGAGAACATTGGGAAGGCCAAACCTGGTAATAATATGTTGATCAATGAAATCAATTACAACCTCATAACTAACCACCTTTAAAGGAATTTCCTCCACCCACTTGGTAAAGTAATCAGTTGCAATGATAATGTATTTATGTTGCTTACATGAGTGAGGAACAATCTCACCTTTAATGTCTAACCTCCATTGCTTGAATGATTGTTCAATGTTCACTAGTTGCAGTGGTAAGGCTTCTTTCTTTTCTTTCCCTGAAGTAGTTTGATAGGTTTTGCATCTCCTAACATATGCATGTGCATACTTAAATAAGGTTGGACAATAATACCCAACATGGAGGATTTTATGAGCAGTAGTATATCCACTATAATGTCCACCAGTTGGTCCATCGCGCATTTTCTGCAAACTTTTTTTGCTTCATATTTTTCAAGACATCTAAGCAGGACAAAATCATAATTCTTTCTAAATAAAATATCATTTACATGTTGATATTGATTTTCTTTCTATCTTAATTCTCTTTCCTTCTTGGAATCAATTTCAATTGATGCATCACCATTTTTAAAATAGAAAATGATACCTGTATATTGGGATTCAGTATCAACAAGACATACCTCTACGACTTCAATATTTTCACCTGTGTCAGTTTCAGAAATATTCTCGGATGCACCAACTACCAATCTGTAAAAACCTTAACCTCTAACAATTTCAACAAGATTAATTTCAAGGTCATATTATTGTAAATTTTTGTGACCCAGTTGGCTCATTTTTCACTTAATTCTCTTTGAATTAGTAATTGTCTAACAACAAGGAATTGTATAATTACTTTTGTATGTGATTTCAAGAGAAAAGGCTGAAAGTGTTTGATCGATTTAAAGACCTTGAATGCTTGTTTTTCAACTTCCGAGTAATTTAATTCTACACCATGTAATGTTTAACTCTAAAAAGAAACTGGAGCTTCCACTTGTTCTTGATTCTTTTGAGTCAACATTGCTACATAAAAGTGACCAGAGGAAAAATTATTTAAAATAAATTCTTTTGAAAAACTAGGAGAAGACAATGAAGGAGCATTAATGATAGCATGTTTGATAAATTCAAGAGATGTTTTCTCAGGATGACCCCACTTATAATTTTCCTTCTTTTTAATAATTTTTTGAAGTGGCATAACAATTTTTGAGAAGTCAGGGACAAATCATTTAACAAAATTTATTTGTCTAAGAAATGATTACATTAACATTTTATTATGAGGCATAGGAATTACAGAAATAACTTTTACCCTTTCAGGATCTATAGAAATTCCATCTTTAGAAACATTAAATCCTAAAACCTTTCCTCATGTCAAGGCAAAGAAGGGTTTTTTTGGGATTAAGTGATATTTTTAACTTCCTACATCTTTCAAAGATCTGTTTTAGATCACGAAGATGATTACTTATCTTTTTAGAAAAAATTGTGATATCATCCAAGTAAACCATTATTGATTTATTTATTAGACCATTGAAATTTATGTCCATGACTCTTTGAAATGTTGCTCGAAAATTTATTAGATCAAAGGGCATTTTTTGATATGCATATGTTCCCCATTTTGTTCTAAATGTGGTCTTCAACCTGTCTACAGGATGAAACATAACTTGGTTATCAAGAGAAGAAAAAAAACATTTAAGAAATACATTAATTCATAATCTGCAACTGATTGTAATATTTATTCCATGGGAGGGAGTGAAAAATTGTCCTTCTTGGATGCTCTATTCAAGTTTCTAAAATCTATACAAATTCTAATATCCCCATTATTTTTCCTAACCGGAACAAGGTTTGACAACCATTTAGAATGCCTAACAGGAAATATGATTTTAGACTTGAGTAATTTATTCAATTCAATTTTAATTTTTGATTCAAGATTAGGATGAATCTTTATGAGCTTTAATTGAACAAGTTTTACATCTCGCAACATGGGTATTGTATTTTGAATAATATAAGTATCATAAGTTTTCAACATACCATAGTTCCAAGCAGAGACATCTTTGTGTATTCTTAATAAATGTATAAAGGCAAGCCTTTCATTAGGAGAGAGTTTGATTCCTAGATTAATGTTTTGGTGTTTTTCCTGAGACCCTAAATTAATGAGTTCCAATCTTAATGTACTACTTTGGAGTCTATAATTAGTTGGCTTTTTAATCTATATTTCAATTCATACATATCTTCTAAATTCACTACAGGTTTTGGCAATGAATTTTCATTTGAGGACATATTAAGATTTTTATCATGTTCATCCTCATCAATTACTTATCATGTGTATGTTCATTCTGAAGTAAGAAAACTTAGAATATTAGCATCATCATTAAACACTCTCCATTAGTAATGTTATCGGGGATAGAGGGTCAAAAAACCAATTCTATAAAAAATCTATTAGGACTAAAGTCCTAAGGAGGGATGATCTTAGAAGCAATGTTGGCTAGTAGATATTAGGGATAGGAGATATATTAAATGTCGAGAAATGAGAAGTCAAATCTTGGATCAAGGACTGGTAATGTTTTAAGTGATTAGAAACATAATGAATGCTATTTCGAACTTGTTTAATCATAATTTCAGAATCATCGAAAACTTTGAGAAATTTAGCATCAAGACTTATAGCCTTATGTAAGCCTTGAAGGAATGCTTCATATTCAACAACATTATTCATGCATTCAAAATCAAGTATGCAGGCCAACAATCCATTTGTAATTACTAAAATATAACCAGCTCCTGCACCGTCATTGGAATTTGATCCATCAAAATAAAGAGTCCAAAATAAATCATCATAATTATATAGAGATAATTCTACAATATTTACACATCTAGATGAGTTTGTTTGTAAAAAAATTTCAATATGTGATGTAATTAAATCAACAAGGAAAGGATAAGATTGAGCAAGGAAAGAAATACTTAGAAGAATAATTGCCCAAGATATTATTAGTAAAATCTACATGCTCATTCTCTTCATCAAGATCGATGACAATATATTTCATATGTTTCTCCCTATAAACTCTGATCTGGTTAGGTTTTCCATTGTAAGGGAGCCAAAGATGAGACCAATCCGTAGAAAAATAACCGTGTAACTTTTCAGACCAATCCCAACTTAAGATAAGACCATAAAATTCAGGGATATCAACTACCAAAATGTCTATAATCTGAAACACCTTCAAATTGGAAGGTAATCTAATTAAGACATCATTCATTTGTCCTCGAAATTTAACTTTTGTTCAATCTAATTGAACTATTTGTACAACAGATTTCTGGGGCTTTACATTCAATTTTAAACAAACCGAATAAGGCATAATATTTGAGGATGCCTTGAAATCTACTGGACAATTATGAATGTTTTTTGTTGAAAAGTTCAAAATTTAAGAGGGAAGGAGGAGTATGTGAATTAGATATTTCTCCAATCATAATTGCATTGGAAGAATTGTGCTTATCAGAAGGGGTATTAGTAGGATTATTTTTTTCCTTTAGAGGTTTTAGTGGTAACAACAACTAAAGGTAATGGAGAAGCAGGAATAATGTTTAACTCATTAAGCAATAATTTATGTTGTTTCTTTAGCTTATTGACGTCATATAGGGAAAAATTAGCCTTAGTATTCTTCATATCCTAAACTATGTTATAATCAATGGTATCTAAGACTAGTAAGGTTTTTGATGTAGGAGAGGCAGCATAAGTACTTGATGTGCACTACGAATATTTATTAGAAGGATTTTTGGGTGTACCTTTTTCATTCGATGAGTTGTTTGGACTTTTTTGAATTTTTTTGTGTTGTTTTTCTAGGTCCTTTGCTTCATGTACTAATAGGGAGTGCCTCTTCTTGTTCTTCAGTCTCTAAAGTAGTAAGGATAAAATCCCATAAGTCATTTTCTTCAGTTATTTCATCATCTTCTGCTTCTTCTGCTGATATTGTTCTTTCTTCTTCCTCTTCTTCATCTGAATCTACATTAGATATTGAGCAGGTGGTTGAGATTGAAAAGATTGATTCCTTTTTGTGGATCTAAAGGGTCTTCTTGTTGATGTTTCAGCTACTTGCTTCTTCAATTCTACCATTTCATTGGACATGGTTTTGAGAACTTTTTGTAGACATTCTAGAGCAAAAGGATCTTTGGCAATTTTATTTTTAGGTTCTTCTTTAAAAAGTTACCTTTTTAGTCATTTTTATTTCTTCAACAATGAATTTCATCTCAAGGGCCAATACCATTTTTTCCACAACTAGAGCTTCTTTCATATTATCACTTTATACTTCCTTTTGAGCTTTGTCAATGAACATTGTGATATTTTATGGTAGGGAACTAATATACCATTCAATCTGAACATGAACATCGGGCTTGGATGTAGTAGGAATATTATTCAAAATATTATTAAATCTTGAATTCAAATCCTTAACTTTCTCATTAGATGAGGTTTTAAGATTTGACAATTCAATAATTAATGTTTCTATTATTCTATCATCTCCTAATTTCTTTAGGAATTGTTCTTCGAATGTATCCCAATCAGTAATTGATCTAGAAGGTAATGAAAAATTCCTAGACCCTATTGATCCCTCAAATGTATAAGGAAATAATCTACACACTACATACTCTTCAAAAACTCCATTAATATTAATTTCTAACATAAAATTGTGTAGATGTTATTTGGCAAGAAGTCCATCATCGATATTATAATTAGCCAACCACTTTTGTAGATGTTTAGGAAGAGCGTGTAGGGGAGGAGTCATCGCAACTACTGCTGGATTGTTACATGGTTTATCTGCCATTCTGGGATTAACAATATAACGAGTGGTTGAGGAGGAAGATCTAGAAGTAGATGTACTTGGTGAAGGGGTTGTCTAAGTATTAACAATTGTATAAATTTCCCCAGCAGCATTGACGACAATAATAACATTGGTTGGTTGAAGGGAAGAGATATGGGTGGATGAAGATGTCAAGGAGAGATAAGAGGATGGTAAAGAAGGTTGTGAAGAAGTAATATGAATAGTATGAGTATGAGGTGGACATGAAGAAATATTCTCACTAACTAAGGATTAAGCACCAGAAATATGTTTCATTTTCTTGTGAGTCGATAATGGGATTCAGAAAGGTTTGACTCTAAGTTTCTCACTTTGTAATATAGTAAGGAGTCTAGTAGACTTTAGTGATGAAGTAACACTACCCTCAAAAGGTTACGGTTGAGTAGGCTATTCTCCAGAAATGGAAATCCATCCCAATTTCTGTATGAGAGTTTGAAGTTCTAGTGCTTCAATAGGTTGCTCTGAAAACAATATGTATTCAGAGGTTTGACTAACTAATTTTGTAACAAGGCTAGGAGCTTTTGATGATGGTTCAACAACTTCAGATCTAGAATCAGGTGATTTTGAATGCGATCTAGAAGTTAGATGCGACTCTAAGGGGGATTGGCTCTTAGAATGACCTCTTGATTTAGAGTGAGACCTTCCAAACATTCATATTTTGCTGGCCCTCCCTCTAGCACCAAAAATGTTGATGGCCTAAATTGACCTCATCAACATTGGGGGAAAGTCATCAAGTTGGGGCCCTAATTAGACCCTATCTTATTTAGAGTGGTGGCTCCGACTAGAATTATGGGACTAGTTTCCCTTAACTAAAAATATGTTGAATGGGATGAATGATGGTGATAATTGTTGAAGTTTCTAAGTTTACTTAGTTAGAAACCCTCCATGCACTTCATTTGATTTATTCCTACCTACTTGTTATTTTCCTTAACAAGCTATTTACAATGTAAATACTAAAAATAGACACTAGTGCATGCTCAACATTACAAATCAGCAAATAAAAGAAAAAGAAATAAACACACCATATGACACCATTATTTTTGGACTAATTCCCCCGAAAAACTGAATGTGGGATAACCGGTGCAGCTATCTGAGGGTTTTCTTATTAAGTAATATCAGAGTACAATCTGGGTGCCGAAACTGGCCTACCCAACAGAGAATTTCCTTGGTAGTAATACCTCTTAGTTTCTGAAAAATATCCTGGCTGAAACCCCAGATAATCCTTCTAGCATCTACTCAGCACAAATTTGTCCCAGAAACCCTAGTGTTAGCCTCTCTTTGGACTGTGTTAGCCCCTCTCTGCCTCACGCTGTCCCTGCATCACCCTGGATGGGTTTGCGTCAGCCCTAGGAGGCCCTGTGTCAGCCCTCTAACCCTCTGCATCAGCAATGCTGGCCTCTCTGAGGCTCTACGCAGCTCTTGATTACCTCTGCATGGCCCTGTGTGATCACTGGTTGGTTTTGTGTCACTCTCCTTGCTATTGCACTACTCTCCAGGCACTATCTTTGCCTCTCTGTCTCTCTATACTCAAATTCCCCTCAGCTGCATCTCCTGGTCACTAATTCTATCTCTCTTAGAAAACCCCTCTCTAGAGAATAGAATGACTGATCACTCTGGTGTATTCTCCAAGTGACCCTTAAGCCTCCTCTTATAATTTTCCTATTGACATATCAATGGCCAAGATTAAGTCCCTAATCAACAGCTAAGATTAGATCTGGCTTGATCCATGTCTTTTGGACCATTCTAACAAAGATTCATATTAATACACATTAATATTTTATTTTCCTTAAATTTAGACTTAGGAACTCCATTAAAAATATTAATTATTTAAATGTCTCCTGATTTGTTTAGAATCTTCCAAAAACCTTTCTAGGTATTGGAGATCTCTTGTGTCCCAACCTCTCCACAAAACTTCGTGGTTAGAGCACATCCGATGCTACCCCAAATCAACACTCCCTCTTAGCAAGGACTGTTCTCTTGCAATACTCCTCACTTGTTATTACTCTGATCATCCGGCATCGGTACCTGCGATAATGCTAGGCCTTCCTGCCTAACATCCTCTACACTGCTGCATCTTGTGCTACTGCCCATGGTTCTGCCATTGCTCCATCTATACAACAACTCCCTCTGCATCCATGCTGCTATTGGTCCTTTCTCCCAGCACTGCATCTACACTACACCTCCTCTTATCATGTTGCATTGTGCTGCTCACTGCTACACAGCAACTCAGTTACTGAGAATAAAGTAACTGATCTCCCAATTTGACCTCCATATTGGGCTAGAGACACCCACTGATTTTGAAGCTCCCTCTGCCGCTGACAAGTGCTCCCTCTCTAACCTCTGTGCTGCTGCAACAACTCCTTGAATCTCGCACCATTGCACACCTCTCTGTGCCATCCTGCACTGGTGCAACACTCCTGTGCCTCTCGCATTGCTGCAGCCTGCTAGCCTCGTGTTGTCTCGGGACTCCTGCACTATAGTTCTCTCTGTCGCTCCATCTGCATTCATTTCTACCCACATCAGGCAATCCTGCTACTCCTCGTTGGGGCTCCCGTAGCAAGGTCTAATCCAAGAGGTTGGGTACCTCGAGGATCCTGCCCCTCATTGCCTGTAGTCCGCATGACGATAGCTCGATGTCTCCCCACTTCCGCTCAAGTGTGCATGTGTACTCATGGCACAATCATCGTTTGTCAAAACTTCCTTCTCTGCCCTTGCTGGCGTTGCCTTAGTCTCAGAATACTCTCCCTTACTCTTCTTCCTTAGACACTGGGTCGCATAATGACCCAACTCCCCACAGTGGAAGCACTTGATCTTGGAAAGATCTTTCTTCTTACACTTTTCCTGCTTTCCCTCATATGCTAGGGCCACATCTTCCTCCTCCTACTTTACTTTGATCCCCATGCTGCTGCTACCCATCTTCGACTGTCGTCTGATCTCTTCCTGGCAAAGAGCTTCCCACATCTCATCCCAAAGTGGAAGAGTCCCTCTACCTAGTATACTCTGGACAAACACCTCCCAATATTTTCAGACAACATTTAGGGTTGTCCTCACCATCAACTCCTAATCAGGTGTCACCTCAATAGCAGTCAACTAATCTCAGTTCTCCTTCAGTCCTCCAAGGAAGGTGTCAATCGGTTCTCCCTTCTTCATTTGATACAACCTCAACTGATTCTCAAGCAACATTCTTCTCTGCACAGAAGTATGTTGGTACAACATCTTGAGATCCTTCCACATCCCAAATGTCATTTCCTTCTTGGATATGTGTGGTACTACATGATCCTTGATCTTGTCAAGGATAACGCTCTTGGCCCTCGCCATCACCTCCTCGTACTTGTCATTATCATTGGGGTTGACTGGGATAGCTATTACCTTCAAGGCAAAGTTCTTGACACAATTCTTGTCAAGTATGGATAAGATTATGGCTTTCCAGACTGCGAGGTTCGATGCTCCGTCCAGTCTATGTTGGTCTCTTACTCTGTGTAGTGCCATGATGCTCCTCTACTTCCCTCCTGAAAGTTCTCTATTCGACTCCTCTAAGTCTCTACTTCCCACCTGGAAGTTCTCTTTTGGACTCCCTCTAAGTCCTGATTTCCCTCCTGGAAAGCCTTCTACCGCTGTCGAGATGCCCTTTACTTTGATCGTCTTATGCAACTGCATGACTGATTCAGATTCCTTGACTAGAAACCCTCGGTAGCAACTCCTTTGGCCTTGTCTGTCAGGTTTGTTCTGACTACATTACCTCACCAGCTCCACTCTAAAATATTCCAGCAGCCTTGTAAACCCCAGCAACCTGAAGGTGAGAGATCCCAGGCTCTGTGCAATCCCGGCATCAGCAACCCAATCTCCTCAGCCAACAGTGTCAGCCCTCCCAACTACTGTGTGGCTTTGCATGAGGATTATTTTTCCTTCCTTAGCCTCTATGCTACCTCTTCACGGCTCACCCTTGATGACGTGGGCACTGCATCACCCTTCCATGTTGCTGCTCTACTAGAAACAACTTCTGTCACCTCGGAAAAACTATTTTCTGCTGCTATTGCTCCGCTTGGCTAATGTCCTTTAGTCCTCCTGTGATCTGCAATCATGCCCTGATACCATGTTGAAGTTTCTAAGTTTACTTAGTTAGAAGCCCTCCATGCACTTTATCTGATTTATTCCTACCTACTTGTTATTTTCCTTAACAAGTTATTTATTATTTAAATATTGAAAATAAACACTGTTGCATGCTCAACACATTATAGATCAGCAACTAAAAGAAACAGAAACAATGTTACGAAACTAGCTCACTAAAAGATAGAAAAGATAGATCAACGCCTTAGAATTTAGCCTCTTCGAGGGGGCGGCCCTCTTCACATTACACAAATGAACAATTCTTCGATGATACAAATGACTAAACCTCCCTTCTATATATGGGAGTATAGGGGGTCACAATATAATCAAACCAACATAACAATAATAACATAAGGGCACAACAATAACAATAGTGGGTTTCTATGGGGCACACTAATAACAATATGCAGACAATATGGGCACAATAATAACAATAAGGGCTACAATGACAATAGTAATGGGGGAATCACTAGTATTATAGGGACCTAACATGCCCCTCTCCTTCCGAAAAGTGTTGTCCTCAATGCTTAAGTAGTTCTGGATTCTTCTAATAAAATTCTCATCCTCCCATGTGGAATCTTTAGCGGATAACTTGATGAGATACTTCGAAATTGATCGATTTCGTAGCTGTCATGTTCTTGTTTCTGTGTCTGCTTCCGGTTCCAATATGATTTTTCCTTCGGCATCAAGTTCTAGAAATATTGTTTGAAATGAGAGCTTATCACTAATAACCTTCTTTAAACATGAAACATGGAAAACTGGGTGCACTCGGGAAGCTGCAGGAAGCTCTAATTTGTATGCCATAGTACCAATCTTTTGCAACACCTTGTATGGACCATAATACTTTGGTGATAATTTATTATCCTTCTTAGCTTTCTTGAGGGACATTTGTTTATATGGTTGTAGCCATAGGAGTACCCAGTCACCTACGTCAAAAATTCTTTTGTTGCGATGTTGATTTTCCTGTTGTTTCATTCTATTTTGCACCAACATGAGGTTATCCTTTAAGAGTTGGAGAACTTGTTGTTGATGCTCAATGTGATGTTCCACTACTTGAACCTTAGAATTTTCTCTTAAATATGATGTGATGGATGGTGGATGATATCCATAAAGTGCCATAAATGGGGTCATTTTTGCTGAAGTATGGAAGGAAGTGTTATACCACCATTCAGCTCGAGGCAACCATTTGACCCATTGTTTCTGTTTATCATATACAAAGCAACAAAGATATCCTTCCAAACATTTGTTTATTATCTCAATTTTCCCATCAGATTGAGGATTATAAGATGAGCTATGAGCTAACTGAGTACTGAGACAAGAAAATAATTCTGTCCAAAATTTCCAGTGAAAATGGGATCTTTGTCGCTTAAATATTTGGGTCTCCATATAGCTTTTGAATTGTTTTCATAAATGCATTAGAAACTATACTAGCTTTAAATAGATGCGATAATGCACAAATGTGTGCATACTTGGTAAGTTTGTCAACTACCACCATGATGACACTCTTTCCTTCGGACTTGGGTAAGCCTGTGATAAAATCCATTGAAACCTCCTCCCAACGTTGGCTTGGAATGAATAAAGGTTGTAATAGACCTAGGGCCTTAATTGTTTCAACTTTATTTTGTTGGAAAACCAAACATTCCACCACAAACTTTTGAATATCCGATTTAAGGCCATCCCAAAAAAATTCCTTCTTAACCCTATGGTAAGTTTTTAAAAATCCTAAGTGCCCTCCTAAGGGAGAAATGTGCAATTCCATAAGAATATTTTGTTTGAGTTGGGAATTCTTACATATGTATAAGCAATCTTTGTACCATAACAAATCATTTTTCCAGCTAAATGTATTAGATGTACTGGTATCTTGTTGTAAGTTTTGAATGAGTGCCCACACTTCTTCATCATTCTTCCATTCATCCCTTGCTTCATTTATCTAATCTGATTGGATAATAGAAATGGTGCACAATAATGCTTCCACATCCTCATCCTTTCTTGCGAGTGCATCTGCCACGACATTTTGCTTCCCTTTTTTGTAGATGGTTTCAAAGTCATAACCCAACATCTTTGTGACACATTTTTGTTGCTCTTCAGAGGATAATCTTTGTTCTAAAAATTATTTAAGACTATTATGATTCGTTTTTACCATGAAGTGCCTTCCCATTAGGTAGGGTCACCATTTCGTAAGTGCATGTAATATTGCCAACATTTCCTTCTCATAAATAGCTTTGTGTAAATACTTTCCTTTGATTGGACGAATTTTGAAAGCAATGGGTCTTTCATCTTACATTAAAATAGCACTAATTCCATTTCCCGAAGCATCACATTCCACAATAAAGGTTTTTGTGAAGTCCAATGTAGCTAAGACCGGTGCTTGGCACATTGCCTCTTTAAGATGTTCGAAGGCCTTTGTTGCTTGTAGAGTCCATGAAAATGCATCTTTCTTCAATAGTGTTGTTAGAGGTGTTGCTATTCTCCCATAATTCTTAACAAACTTGTGATAATACCATGTTAACCTGAGAAATCCTCGCAGATGCTTTATGGATGTGGGGATTTTCCATTCCTTAATGGCTTCAATTTTTCTAGGGTTTACCTTAACACCTTCATGAGATACAATATGACCTAGGTATTCCACCTCTTGTACTCCAAAGAAACATTTGGAGCTTTTTGCATATAATTGTTTCTCCTCCAATAGTTTTAGCACCCTATCAACATGTTGAACATGATCCTTCCAAGACTTGTTGTAGATTAGTATATCATCAAAAAATACTAACACAAATTTTCTAAGGAAGGGTTTGAAAATGGAATTCGTCAAACCTTGAAACGTAGAAGGTGCATTGGTAAGGCCAAAAGGCATGACCAGAAATTCATAATGACCCTCATGATTTCTAAATGTTGTTTTTGGAATGTCTTCAGTCTTCATTCTAATTTGATGATATCTTGAACGGAGACCCAACTTGGTGAAGTAAATTGATCCATGCAATTCATCCAATAATCCATCAATGACAGGAATGGGAAATTTATCTTTAATAGTGAGCTTGTTGAGCTCCCTGTAATCCGGACACATGTGCCATGATCAATCCTTCTTGTGCACCAATACTACTAGAGTAGAGAAAGAACTTTGACTAGGTTTAATTATACCAGCCTCTAACATTTCTGCAACCATACGTTCAATTTCACTCTTTTGGGCATAGGGATATATGTACGACCTGATATTTGGAGGAATACTTCTTGGAATCAAATGAATAGCATGATCATGATCATGAATAGGAGGGAGGCCTTTGGGAGTCTCAAATACCTTGGATTGATTGTCCAAGACTTCTTGGAGATATGGAGAAATAGATGATTTCGTTGTGGGAGTCTCTAGCGAACATAATTGTGCAATTACGCCTCATTGTTCCTTATTTAGAAGCTTTTTCATACCGTTAGAGCTGATTATCTTTCTCGCTTTCCCTACAATACCCCTTAATTCAACTTCCTTTCCTTCTGCACAAAATTTCAAGAAAAGTTCTTGAAAATTAAAAGCGATTGTACCCAAGGATTGTAGCCATTGGACTCCTAGTACAACATCAACACCACCTATTGGAATGGAAAGCATTGTGCTATTCAATACATATTCTCCCATGGATAGAATTTTTCCTCCACTTGCTACCATCACTTGACACTCTGATGTTGGATATAGGAAGCAATTCAATTCCTTGGCTATCTTACAATGAATAAAATTATGGGTACTTCCCGAATCAATCAACATTATTACATTTTTCTTTTTGATATGTCCTTCTATATTGATAGTTTGAGGAGTGGTAATTCTAGCCAATGCATTATAAGATATGGTCGGATTCATTTCTTCTGTATCTAGGGTTTGTTCCTGGAGTATATCCTCTTCTTTTGACATTTCTTGTTCCGTTTCTTCCTCCTCTTCACAATCTATGTAGAATAATTTCTTCTCAGCACACTTATGACCTTTAGTGTATTTGCTATCACAACTGTAACAAAGCCCTTTTGCTCTTTTTTCTTCCAATTTTTGTGGTATCAACCTTGTAGGTAGGCTAGGGGCAACAACACTTCCATCTTTATAGTTGTGAGTGGTAGGCTTCCTAATTTCCATAATTTTGCTTTCCATTTTTTCTTGCTAACCTGAATGCCTTCCCCAATGAATCAGGTTCCCAAAGGCGAACCTCATGTTGGATATTATCCTTTAAAGTTCCTATGAACACATCAATCCTATGCTCCTCTAGAATATATTTTACCCTTATGTTCAATTTTTGGAAGTCCTGAACGTGCTCCATCATTGAACCCTTTTGTTTGAGATTTATCAATTGTTTAAAAATGATGTTGCTTTTTGTATCCTCATAATGTGCTATCATTTCCTCCATAAAAATTGCCCAAGTGAAAATTTGTTTACGAGAGCAAAGCCATTGATACCATACAAACTGATTTGGTTCCAAATATAAAGTTGCAATATGTACCTTTTGTGTGTTTTGCACATTATGGAGATTGAAAAATTGCTTCAGTTGTAGTATCCATGTTGTGGGATCCTTGCCATCAAACTTCCTCATATCCATTTTTGGAAGATGGTGGGTCTTCAATCCAACATTAATGTCTATGAAATCATGATTAACATTTCTTTTGTTCTCATCATGAGTTTCCTTTACTACCCCTTCCCCATTAGTAACCATTTCTTGTAGCAACTTATTCAAATTTATCTTCAATTCTTCCATCTTAGCGCCCATGCATTCATCTTAGCTTCCATGCCATCCATATTAACTTGCATGCCATTCATATTAGCTTCCACACCATTAATCTTGGCTTCAGTTACCTTTTGTGAGAGTGAAATGTGTTGTACTTGGTCTTGTAATTTTGATATATCATGTTGTATTTCTTCCTCTTCTTCACAAGTCATGCTAGAGCATTCAGGTTGCTTACTAGGTGTTTCCATTTTCTTTCTTCAGGGCATCAATTAATGCCAATAATTCTTCCCTATTCCCTTTGAATTCCTTCAAACTAATTTTTCAAACCAATCTTATTTAAAAAAACCTACACACCTTTTTTTCTAAGAGCTCAATATTGAATTTGTTGTATCTCTGTAACTGAGGATCTCGAATATCTGAAATCGCATCCTGCAGTAGCCCTTTAAGTCCTCTTTCTAACCCCGCAAGTCTGATCAAGATTGGATTATCCAAGGAAGAGTTATGCCGAATCTCCCACGGTGACTTGATTATAAACTAGTTCAGTAGAGCGAAATTGTACGAAGTGCCACATGTCACTGTTTCGACCTTAGTACCTGAAACTCACATATAAAAAACTACAGGCCATCCTCTTTCAAAAAATTATTACTAAATTTCAATATGATGTTCAGAACAAAAGTTATGACGATTTTCCCTAGGTCACCTATTTGGAATGTAATTCAAGAGTCTGCAAAAACCCTAAATTCCTTAGATCATATCTCTGAAAATATAGTGAGACAAGCTCTGAAATTCAGACCTAAAGTTCATAACAATTTCGGCTCAAATGAAGTTTTTTTTAGCTTCTGAAATGTCGCAGAAAAATAGTTATAGAAAAAATGCCACGATGAACTATTTGGAGTAGCGAAACCCTAGAATCCAAAGCTCTGATACCAAATGTTATGAAACTAGCTCACAAAAAGATAGAAAAGATATATCAATGCCTTAGAATTCAACCTCTTCGAGGGTGAAACCTCCTTTACGTTACACAAATGAACAATCCTTTGATGATACAAATGACTAAACCTCCCTTCTATATATAGGAGTCTAAGGGGTCACAATATAATTAAGTCGACATAACAGTAATAACATAAGGGCACAACAACAACAATAGTGGGTTTCTATGGGGCACACTAATAATAATATGGGGACAATAGTGGCAAAATAATAACAATAAGGGCTACAATGAAAATAGTAATGGGGGAATCACTAGTATTATAGGGACCTAACAAACAAACACACCATATGACACCATTATTTTTGGACTAATGTCCCCAGAAAAACCCAATGTGGGAAAACCAATTAAGCTATCTGAGGTTTTCTTATTAAGCAATATCAAAGTACAATCTGGGTGCCAAAATTGGCCTACCCAACAAATAATTTCCTTGGCAGTAAAACCTCTCAGTTTCTGACAAATCTCCTTGCCGAAACCTCAGATAATCCTTCTTGCAGCTACTTAGCACAAATCTGCCCCAGAAACCCCAATGTCATCCCCTCTTTGGACTATGTCAGCCCCTCTCTACCTCATGTTGGCCTTGTGTCACACTGGATGGGTCTGAATCAAACCAAGGAGGCCCTATGTCATCCCTCTGGCCCTTTGCGTCAGCAACGCTGACCTCTTTGAGGCTCTGTGCAGCTCTCGGCTGCCTCTACGTGGCCCTGCGTGATCCATGGATGGCTCTGTGTCACTCTCCTTGGCTACTGCAATGCTCTCCCAACACTATCTCTGCCTATCTGTCTCTCTGTACTCAAATTCCCCGTAGCCGCATCTCCCGATCACTAATTCTATCTCTCTTGGCAAACCCCTCTCTAGAGAATAGAATGACTCATTACTCTACTGTATTCTCCAAGTGACCCTCAAGCCTCCTCTTATAATTTTCCTGTTGACATGTCAATGGTTGAGATCAAGTCCCTAATTAATGGCTAAGATTATATCTGGCTTGATCCATGTCTTTTGGACCATTCTAACACAGATTCATATTAATACACATTAATATTTTATTTTCCCTAAGTTTAGACTTAGGGACTCCACTGAAAATATTAATTATTTTAATATCTCCTGATCTGTTTAGAATCTGCCCAAACCCTTTTTGGGTATTGGATATCTCACGTGCCCCAACTTCTCCACCAAATTTCGTGGCTAGAGCACATCCGATGCTACCCCAAATCAACAATAATATATTTATCAAGCAAACTTATATATTCTGCTAACCTACTTATAAATCTCAATGACTTATTATAATACCCGGGGTAAGATGATAAAATATGTACTAGAAAGATGTCATAATAAACACATTAATGTAGATAATCATCCAATTATGATATTAATTCGATCAAAGAAAATTAATTTAAGTAAATAGTTAATTAAATTAATTTGATTAAAGCATCACATATGATAGAAATTTTGTTGTTCACGATATAACATTAAATTTCAATCGAACATGCCAATAGTGATCATAGAAGACTGACTAGCATACATATACATGAACAATATCATATAAAAATTACTTTCAAAGCTAAAACACAACAACATAGGATAATAGGACTCGATAAAACATAGATCTAATCATATTGGTACTGCAAGTGGTTCAACTTATATTAAGAAAAACTTAAAATACCATAGTGCAATTTCAATTCCTCTTCTTTCAAGATTCTGAACCCTCATCTGCATCTTGGAGAGAGGAATTTATAGTCTTAATACAAAGAAATTTAAAACAAATTTTCCTTCAATCCCTCAACATAACCAAATAGTAAAAACATAATAGGAAATTATTGCAGCAACTGTTAAATTTAGGACGAGGATTGTCCAATGTTGAGTTGCCGCAACATGTAAATTTTCAGTAGACTTGTGATCTCTAGAGGATGTTTAGGCTTGATCCTCATCTGATTAGTGAAAATAACCGACTTTAATGATGATAACATCTATGTAGAAGAATTGGATAAACAACGGATTACCAACCATTGGTTGTGAGGTTTGACAAGTAATTGCCAATGATTCTCAAGCTCAATTTTGGATAACCGCTTGATTCTTTCAACCATTATGTTTCCTTGTTTTGACCAAGTCTTCATTAAAGTCTTAGTATATTGAAGTGAACTCTCTGGGAAGTTAGAAACTAGATTTGCTTGCAACAGAGTATCATTGACAAATTCAATGATAGAACTGGAAAGATCTCAAGCTTCATTGACTGTAACTTTAGCTTATTTCATTTTGATTTCCCACTCTCAGAAAATTATTGCCTTTTGTGTTTTATTAATCTTAGGCATATTTTCCTCTCTACCCTCTCTACTTTCTTTCCAAGTTATGAAATCAATCAGCTGGTCATTTACTTCATCAAAATAATTCATCATGACATTCAATTGATCAATCACGGAATTCGCTCTCTTGAATTGATCTTGAATTAACATGAGTCTGTTGCAAAATATTTTATGTTGGTTCTTTAACAAAGTATTTAACTCTTTGGCTTCCTTTTCAAATTTCGACAGTTGAGGATTAACACTCAATTGCTCTATCCTTTTCTGCATCTATTTAAGCTAACCATATTTTACCTGTATCCCCTTATCATGTTGTGTTTTCAACGCATCTAATTTCCTTTGTAACTCTGCTATATGGTTATGAGATTGTTCAGTAATTATTTGTTTCTCGGTATTGAGTTCTCGTTCCAATGATGCTATATTTTCTTCTCTTTCTTTTAGAAACTCTTGGACTTCGACTGCTTTATCTAGTGTTGCAGAAGCATAAGCTCCTGTGAATTGAGTCAATGTTACTAATTCCTTAGAAGGTGTAGCAAAGGAACCCTTCCACAAAACTTCAAAGGAAGAAATATTGCTAGGAACTAATGGTTGAGATTGCTCAAGCTTCCTTCTCTTTTGCCTCTCTTGACTACACCTTGTGCTGGACAATGTAAAATATATCTAAAGGAGGAATCTCCTCTATATTGAGAGTAACTTTTGGGTAGGGAATGCAAGAATAACCTCAATATCCCTTTGACCATGAATGGAAGATTTCTCAACAATTTCCTCTGTCCTAGCTCTTTGTTAAACATTTTCAGTAGTACCTTGAAGCTCCACTTGTTGTGAAGAAGTGGTAGTTTGAGAAGATGAAACTTGAACGTTATTCTTAGGATTAATAGTCATACTAAATTCATTCCAAGCTTCATTTAATTCAGGACTAAAAATCAACTCGTCAACCCAAGGTGGGGAAGAAATCAAAACAACCCATGGCTAATCATTTGGGGGAACTACCAATTGTGCAGAACTATCAGGCTGAGCACTTAGAATTGATGACTTTTCTTGAGGTAACTGTAACAAATTCAATGGAACATTGGCTATCCAAGAGTCTTTGTATTTAAAAATTTGATTTTTCTCCTCTGTAGACAATTGTTCTTCCACTCTTTGCAGCACTGCCGTGTATGAAGAAGACTGTGCAAACATATCATCAAATTTATCCTCTTCGTGGATAAACTGTACAAGCCATTGAGATGCAGTAAAATTATTCACCACTAAATCTGAGTCATATTGTTGGTTGGGAACAACAAGAAATTTTAGAGCTTAAAAAAAAAGGATCTCTTTTTCGGAGTGGCGGTAATTGGCCAATGCAAATATACCAAAACTTATGGGAAAAGCAGGCCATGCCATTTTATTGGATTCTCTCAATACTTTAGTGATACCATAACCCACTGTCTAATAAACTACTTTTGTGCTAACTAGCTTATTGGGAACATATAGATGCAAAACATGAGGATGAGAAAGACTACCCCAAACTCTGATATAGGTAAAATATTCTTCTCCAAACCAATTGTCTAATCTCCGAAGGTCATCCATGGCTTCCTCAAACATTCCTGGTGGTCGAGACTCAAAGATGGTTTCATATATTGGAATCATAACCTTGTGACATATCTGGTAGAGATGTTCAAAATAATTGGATTCCCATAAGATATCATGGTAGATATGGATAGGCTTAGGACCCTGATTAGCCCAGTCAAATATATACCCTTCAGAAGCCCCATCAATTATATGTACCTAGGTGTCCAGGAATTTCGACACATTAGGGAGTGCATGCAATTAACACATCATTGCTACAACTTGGGAGAAAGGAGGAATGAGAGAATCAAGTGATTACTTACCAATTTCCTCCACTTTATGATTATCTGGGTCATGTCTCCATTATCAGATTTAATCTGAGGGGTGCCATGCTCCTTTACAAAAACTTCAGCATATTCCTTATTATATACATACTGAGGATTTGGAAAATGGTACATTCTTTGCAAATCCTTGCTGGTGAAAGACCCAATCACTGTCCCTTTCTTAGTTTGAAAACACATATCAGAAATGTCCAAATTTTCTACTACCTAACAAACCATATCTGTGTAAGTCAGTAATCATGGCCTGGCTACAATTCTCTGGAGGAAAGAGTTGGCAGCGTTGCTGGCAGTGGTTTCCGAAACAACAATGTTGTCATCAGCTGAGGCTATTCTTTCAATGTATTTGGGTTTCTCTCTTTCAAAGTACTGATAAATTTATTCCCATGAAGAAAGTTCGATATCTATCGTACACACAATATCTGAAAATAATCCTGGTTTTGGAACCTTGTCATCTACCTCTTCTAGAAATGAACTGGTAGATTGCTGTTGTGGAGCCTTCTTTTTACCTCTACTTCCTTTCTTCATTTCTTCCATGAATTGAGAAGTCAATCTTACCTGTAGGAGACAAAGGCAGAGACTTAGCGAAAAACTTTGCAGCACTCACAAACGACGTAAAATGGAAACAGAGTGTAAAATTCCTTTTTAAAAATATCAATTACGAAAAGCAAAGTGTATTAAATGTAAAGTTTTAATTCACTTCGAGGCTAATAATTAAACATTAAATCAATTAAGCGAACAGAAATGGGACCACGTGATCATGCCATGATGGATATCAGAATGAAAATATTAGAGGGACATTTAAAATAAAGTTACGATATATTTTTTTCCCAATATGGAGAATTCTGAGATTAAGATTGTCGAGATAAGTAAGCTTCTGATATAATATGTTCTGAGATGTGGAGGCTCTGATTTGAAAAAAGGGTCGATATGTTAAAGAATCTTGAAGAATATAAATCTTGTAAGTTATTTTAAATAAGAGCTCCAATGACTTAAGTCCCAATAAAGGAAAACCTAAGATACCAACATTCAAACATAAGTAAATTATCTCAAAACCTCGGGAGATCAGATCTTGGAGGGGAAGAACCTTGTAACATTTTGTAAAAAGGCTTCGATAAATTTGTTCTGACAAATATTTCACTTTGGTTTCCTCTTTAAAATTTATGTATTCAATCTCCCTTTTAGTTTTATTTCCAAATGATAAAAACTAAACCAAAAAAATAAATGATCCCCATTATTTATTATGGGCTAGAAAGAAAGGAAAATGATGGGGGGTTGTTGTTTGCTACAAGAGGCCCTAATCCCCAAGTATGTAAATCAAAGGCCTTTCATAACATTAATAAGCAATTCCAGAAGCTAAATAAGAGGCGACACTGCAAAAGAGAGTAAAATCCATGTTCACAATCATAGAGGAAATCACACATAAAACATTGTGGTCATGTACAAATCTAAAATCAAAATGATCTCAATCATGGAAGCATTAAATTAAATCCACCATCCATAGGTGTTACATAAAACAATTTCCAAAACTTAATTTGTATTCCCTTGAGTCCAACATTCATCATTCTTCTAGCCATCATACAAGTGCACATAAGTATACATTTATATATGCATATTCATATACCACATTAGTTCAAGACTTCTTTACAAGGCTAGCAACAAATTTGAATTCTTATATTCCCAAAAGTTCACAGGGGATATTTCCAACACATATATGTGTGTGTGAACGAGCCTGAGGGAGTGCCCCCTCCTCCTTCTCAGTGTCCCGCATAGTTGATTCATGTCCTTGTGGCTTGTAGGGGATAATTTCCTCCTTCTTCTTCTTCTACTTGTAGGGACAATCCTTTTTCATATGTTGTTCTTTGCAGCACCAACAAGAAATTATCATCTTCCCCTTTTCATCTTCACAAGGCCTCTTCCTGCCACTTCCATTTTTCCTTTTTGAGGATTCGCTTTGATATGATTCTCACAATCGTTTTCGCAGTTCAACGTGCCACTCGACCAACTCTTATTGTTTCTGGGTGAGCTTTCTAAGTTTTGTTCTACAAATCTTCAACTCATCTTCCAAGTCTTTGATTTCAACCACCAAATTTTTGAAGGTTCTCTTTCCTTGGAGGGTTGTCCCTCTTTCTCGTTCTTGATGGACGTGGTCCATATCCTACTGCACCATGCCATGATACATGTTTTATTTTATTGCTACTAGGTCTTGCTATGTGCTGCCACACACACTTAACTATTATTGCATTAATAAATATAGATGAATATACTAGTTGCATTGCCTTGTTTTATCCAACATGTTTCCATGCAACTGAACACATTTCTTAATTTACATATTAGTCACATTCCTCAAGATCCAAGACATAAATAAGCACATTTTATTTTCAACATAAACTTTTAGAAAACCAAAATTGCTACATGTACATGCACATATCAACTTTTCTAAAATCACTCTTTCAGAAAATTTTGGTTTTCTCATCAATTTCAGTTATAATTCAAAAATAGCTACTATGCTCAAATTAGAACCATCAATTTCATTCAGTCTTTATATCGAGACCCAAGAAATAATTTAAATTCAACCTTTATACCAAGGCTAGTAATCAGGGTGTTTGCAACCTTAAGGAATTAATCTGAAACCCTTTAACATATAAGCATCATTTCATGTATAATCATGTCCTTACTCAATTAAATTTCAAACTTTTACCTGAAATTATCAACATGGATTCTATCATCCTCTTTACTGTTATGCAACCAACTCATAGAAAATATATGTCAATGACTTAAAAATTATCCTCTTTGAAGGGGAAACCTCGTTTACATTACATAAATGAATAATTCTTGGATGATGCAAATGAGAATACCTCCTTGGTATATATAGGAGTCTAAGGGGTCACAATATAATCAGATCCTACACAACAATAATAGTGTAAGGGCACAAAAATAACAATAGTGGGCTTCTATGGGGCAAAAAAAAACAACATGGAGGATACATGGGAACAAAAATAACAATAACGGGCTACACTAACAATAACATAAGGGGAATACACTAGTATTATAGGGACCTAACATGCCCCTCTTCTTCAAAAAAGAGTTGTCCTCAACACTTTAGTAGTTCCAGATGCTTCTATATAAAATTCTAATCCTCCCATGTGGAATCTTCAGTGGGCAATTTATTCCACTTAATGACATACTCTGAAGTTAATCGATTCCGTAGTTGTCGGGTTCTTGCTTCTATGACTCCTCAGGCTAAAATATGATTTTTCCTTCTTTGTCAACTTCTGGAAACACTGTTTGAACTAGGAGCTTGTCAACGATAACCTTCTTTAAGCATGAAACATGGAAAATTGGGCATACTCGGGAAGATGTAGGCAACTCCAATTTGTATACCATAGTACCAATCTTTTGCAACACCTTGTAATGACCATAGTACTTGGGTGATAATTTATTATCCTTCTTAGCTTGCTTGAGGGATACTTATTTGTATGGTTGTAGATGTAAAAATACCCAGTTTCCTACATCAAAACTTCTTTCACTGTGATGTTGATCTGATTGTTATTTCATTCGATTTTGTGTCAAAGTGAGGTTATCATTTAAGAGCTGGAGAACTTGTTGTTGATGCTTGATGTGATCTTCCAATGCTTGAACCTTATAATTTTATCTTAAATATGATCAATGGATGATGGATGATATATGTAAAGTTCCATAAATGGGGTCATCTTTGCTGCAAAATAGAAGGAAGTGTTATACCACCATTTAGCTAGAGGTAACCACTTGACCCATTGTGTTTGTTTATCAAATACAAAGCAATGAAGATATCCTTCCAAACATTTGTTCGCTATCTCAATTTTCTCGTCATATTGAGGACGATAAGATGAGATATGATCTAATTGAGTAACCAAGACAGGAAAATAATCTCGTCCAAAAATTTTTACTGAAAATGGGATCTCTGTCACTTACAATAATATTTAGGTTTCCATGTATCTTTTTAATTGTTTCCATAAATGTAGTAGCAACTGTACTGGATTTAAAAGGATTATATAATTCACAAAAGTGTGCATAGTTGGTAAGTCTATCAACTACCACCATGATGTCACTCTTTCCTTCAGACTTGTGTAAACTTGTGATAAAATCCATTGATACCTCCTCCCAACGCTGACTTGTAATGACTAAAGGTTATAACAGAGGTGTGCCCTCCTAAGTGGGAGGTGTGCAATTCTAGGGTCCTAAGTGGGAGGTGTGCAATTCCAAAAGAATGTTTTGCTTAAGTTAGGAATTTAATGAATCATTTTTCTAGCTAAATGTATCAGATGTATTGGGATTTTGGTGCAAATTTTGAATGATCCTCCACACCTCTTCATCATTCTTCCATTCATCCCTAGCTTCAATTATTCAACCAAGTTAGAAAATAGAAATGGCACAAAGAAATGCTTCCACATCCTCATCCTTTCTTGACAGTGAATTTGCAACAACATTTTTCTTCCATTTTCTGTAGATGATTTCAAAGTCATAACCCAAGATATTTGTGACCCATTTTTGTTGCTCTTCTAAAGATAATCTTTATTCCAAAAAGTATTTAAGACTATCATGATCTGTTTTTACCTTGAAGTGTCTTTAGGTAAGGTCTCCATTGCTTTAGTGCATGTAGTATTGCCAACATTTCCTTCTCATAAATAGGTTTGTGTAAATACTTTCCTTTGATTGGATGACTTTCAAAAGCAATGGGTCTTCCTTCTTTCATTAAAAAAACACCAATTCATGAGGCATCACATTCCATAATAAAGGTTTTTGTGAAGTAAGGTGTAGTTAAGACCGATGATTGGCACATCACCTCTTTACGATGTTTAAAGGCCTTGTTGTTTTTGGAGTCCAAGAAAATGCATATTTCTTAAGTAACATTGTTAGAGGTGTCGCTATTTTCCCATAATTATTAACAAACTTGCAATATTACTCTATCAATAGGAGAAATCCTCGAAGATTCTTTATGGTTGTGGGGATTTCCCATTCCTTAATGTCTTTAATTTTGTTAGTGTCTATCTTTGCACCCTCATGGGATACAATATGACCCAAATATTCCACCTATTGTACTCCAAAGAAACATTTGGAGGTTTTGGCATATAATTGTTTCTCCTCTAATAGTTTGAGCATCTTGTCAACGTGTTGAACATGATCATTCTAGGACTTGTTGTAGATTAGTATATCATCAAAAAATAATAACACAAAATTTCTAAGGAAGGGTTTGAAAATGGATTTAATCAAACCTTGAAATGTCAAAGGTGCATTGGTAAGGCCAAAAGGCATGACCAAAAATTCATAATGACCCTCATGAGTTCTAAATGTTGTTTTCATAATGCCTTCAGTCTTCATCCTAATTTGATGATATCATGAATGAAGATCCAACTTGGTGAAGTAAATTTATCCATGTAATTCATCCAACTATTCATCAATGACAGGAATGAGAAATTTATCTTTAATAGTGAGCTTGTTGAGATCCCTATAATCCAGACACATACACCATGATCCATCCTTCATGTGCACCAACAGTATGTTCAATTTCACTCTTTTGGGCATATGGATATTTGTAAGGTCTGATGTTTAGAGGAACACTTCCTGGAATCAAATTAATAGCGTGATCATGATGATGAATAGGTGGAAGGCCTTTGGGAGTCTCAAATACCTTCGAATGATTGTAAAATATTTTTTGGAGATCTAAAGAAATATATGATTTTGATGTCTAAACCTCTAATGAGCATAATTGTGAAATTACGCCTCATTGTTCTTTCTTCATAAGCTTAGTCATGCCATTAGAGTTGATTATCTTTCGTGGTTTTCCTATGATACCCCTTAATTCAACTTCCTTTCCTTCCCATTTTTTTTTAAGTTCTTGAAAATTAAAAGCTATCATCCCCAAAGATTTGAACCATTAGACTCCTAGTACAACATCATCACCACCCATTGGAATGGAAAGCATTGGACTATTCAATACATATCCCCCCATGGTTAGCTTGATATTATGCCACTTTCTAGAGCAATTTATAGTTCCTCCATTTTCAACCATCACTTGACACTCTCGTGCTAGATATAGGAATCAATTCAATTCCTTGGCTATCTTACAATGAATAAAATTATGAGTACTACCTAAATAAATCAACATTATTACCTTTTTCTTCTTGATATATCCTTCTATCTTGAGAGTTTGAGGAGTGGTAATTTCTGCTAATGCATTTCAAGATATGGTCAGATTCATTTCTTCTTTCTCTGGGTTTGGTTCCTAGTGTATATCCTCCTCTTTTAGCGTTTCTTGTTCCTTTTCTTATTCCTCTTCACAATATATTTAGAATAATTTCTTCCCAGCACGCTCATGACCTTTAGTGTATTTGATATCACAACTGTAACAAAGCCTTTTTCCTCTTTTTTCCTCCATTTATTGTGGTATCAACCTTGTAGCTTGTGGAAGGCTAGGAGAAGCAAGACTTCCATCTTTATAGTTGTGAGTGGTATACTTCCTTATTGCCATAATTTTGCATTCAACTTTTCTTGCCACCTTTACTTCCTTCTCCAATGAATCAAGTTCCCAAAGGCGAACCTCTGTTGGATGTTATCCTTCAAGCTCCCTATGAAGACATCAATCCTATGCTCCTCTGGAAATTCAATGACCCTAATATTCAATTTTTGGAAGTGCTCAATGTGCTCTACCATTGAACCCTTTTGTTTCAGGTTTATCAATTGGCTAAAGAAGGTGCTACTCTTTGTATCCTCATAATGTGCTATCATTTCCTTCGTAAAAATTGACCAAGTGACAAGTGGTTTACGAGAACAAATCCGTTGATACCATACAAACTGAATGGGTTATAAATATAAAGATGCAATGCATACCTTTTGTGTGTGTTTCACATCACGGAGATCAAAATATTGCTCCATCTGTAATATCCATGTTACCAGATCCTTGCCATAAAACTTCCTCATATTGGTCTTTGAAATGTGGTGGTTCTTAAACCTAACATTGGAGTTTTAAAAATAATAATTCATATTCCTTTTTTCCTCATCATGATTTTCATGGATTAGCTTGTTATCAATGGGAAGCCTTTCTTCTAGCAATTTCTCAAACCTTCGTTCAACCCCTCTATCTTGACATTCATCATTCCTTTCGTGTCTGCTTCTAAAACATCATTCAAAAATCCCACGTCCCTTTTTATACCAAATATCTTAACATTCATCATGTCTTCCAATTCATTTTTTGTTACTTTTTGCGAGAGCGAAATTTTTTGCACTAGGTCTCGTAAATTTGATATATCATGCTATGTTTCTTCCTCTTCTTCATGCATCATGGAAGAGACTTTTGGTTGCTCATTCAGTGTGTCAATTTTCTTGTTTTTATCTATTTTGAAATCAAACAATGATATCTATGCTTCACTATGCCCTTTGATCCACTGCAAATTAATTTTTCAAACAAAAGTTATGCAAAATTAAAAAAAAAACACACATCTTTTTCTTGCTTTTTAGGAGCTCGGTATTGAAATTTTTGCATATTTGTACTCAGATATAAAAGATATAAAATTTCATCTTTGAAGTAAACTAATAAACTAATAATAACACACTCGCTCATAAAATAAATATCAGGAATCTAGAAAAACCAGACATGGCGGAAAAGGCATGAGAGACTTTCCTGTAGTCTCTCGTTCTCATGAATTTCATTATTAAAATAATGTTTATGATACATATAAATACATGATGAATTTGTCTCAAGATAGTGCATCTATCTTGAACAAACTTGGTTGAGAAAGTCCACAAACCAAGGTGACATGTTAATCCAACAACATTCATTCAACAAGATTCATACAATTGCATACAAAATAGTTCATAAGCAAATACATAAGTTAAACAACATACATTGCTAAAGTAACCAGAATAGTCCAACTATAATAACAACATATGCATGAAAGAGTGTTTACTTAGTTATTATTATTGTAAGTGAAAGTTCCATCCACACATAAACCATTGACAACCACTAGACCCAATAGTGGAACATTACATTCAACACCACCTGCACCTCGAAAGAAGTATACTCACTCTACATTGTGGAGAAGCCAAGGCTCATCACAATACTCCCAAGCCTTCTCTAAGCCTAAGCCTAGCTAAAATCATGTTCTATGAGTTATGAGGTTCTATTTATAACAAAGGGTGGGGTGACCCTTGACATACCCCTTTGACTCTTGGACTCCCCTCATGACTCTTAAACTTCTTTACAAATAACTCTTTACATTACATAGCGACTGTTAACATTCCACTAACAACACTTGGAAGTTCACTTACAACATATTTACAAGTAATACACATTTTCCACATATACCCATGTGGGATAAAATAGGCTAGAGTCAGCCTAACAAGACAAAACACTATGACTCAGAAGCTTGGGTAAAGACCAACTTGGCAACATCCTCTTGATGATCTTCGGTGACGAACTGATACCAAGCTTGATACTGCACTATGGTGTCCCCATACTACTTGGTGACGTCTTTATGGAAATGGACCCTTGCCTCCATAGATTCTAGGTATATGGTCTTGGAACCTTTATCCAACTCATCTCGAAGCATGCGCAACATGGTCTTGAGTACATAAGAATCACTAATGTGCTTTTTCATGTTTTCTACGCTCAACTACAAGTCATTAATGGTGGCCTCTCACCTCAGCTGCTCCATGTACTTGTTAACCTCCAACTAGACCTAGTTCTTCTTAATAGCTTGGGTGAGGGAACCAATTGATGAGATCCTATGTGTCCTCACCATGACATCCAAACTCCTAAACAACCGTGCATAGGAAAATTGTATGCTACTGATGAATGGGGAGAGTTTCTTATAGTTTTGGATCAACATATAGATTTGTGTTTTGTCTAGCTCTTCTTGCGGCTTCATCATCTTATGCAAGTAAAGCAGGGCTCCCTTGTACCTCATTGTCCATTCCTACACGTGCGCAATAGAAGCATGTATGTCCTTGAGAGTTTGGAAAATATTTATGTTCCACTATTGAAAACCATGTAGATGGACAACCCCCTTATGCATGGTGACAACCCCTTCATAGAGTTCTGCGTGGTGGCCTCAAGAGTTGATACTTCAGCAAGTATCACTTTCCTTATCTTTGCCATAGCGGATCCTACTGATTGTTCTACTTTTTGCATGGTTGCTTGCAAGTTCTTTGCCATTTGTTCATTCTTTGCTAACATGAACTTTACATTTAAGCTCGTGCCTCCTGCATAACCCGTACTGGCATCGACCATGTAAGATGGATGCTTTCTAACATCTAACACTATCACCTTTTCCTTCATAAATGCAGGTGATGCATGATCATTTGGGAAATACTTTCTTCGAGCATTTACAATCTTTTGTTGCAACTCATCAAAGGATATATTGTACACATCCATCACCGAATCATCATCAAGGAGGACAAGCTCTCCTTTCTCACTCGGGATTGGTTCTGATACTAGAGGTGGTGGAGACTATGGGGCGATGTCAGATGATTTGGGCATGAGATCAATATCTTGGTCTTGTGGCTCTTGTGACAACTCCATGTCCATCACTTCAATCATTTTCTCAATTTGCTGAGCAAGTTCCTGATCTTGCAACTGCTCACCCTCTTCTTCATCTGCTGGTTGTTCTGACTCCTCATCCTGTATTGGCGCAGTTTGCTCCATCATTGCACCTTTCCCTTCTTCTTGTTCATGTTGCTGTGTCTCTCCCCTCTATCACCTTCTTAGCTCCTACTCTTCTTTCTGCTTCTTCTCTGTTTCTTGAAACTTCCTTTTTGCTTCCTCCAACCTTTTCTTTTCTCTCTTCCTCCGCTCTACTGTCTTTATGTGTTTTTGCCTCTTCGCCTCCATTGCCAGAGATGATTTCTCAACAAGAGGATATTATTTGAACTTTTAGTTTTGCTCACCTTATAGGTTCTTAGAAATATTTCTCTTTCCTTTGTCCTGTGTTGGTTTGCTTCTTATTTCTACTTTTGTTATTGCTTCTTGTGGTGCTGGTGCCCACAGAGCACCTTTCCATTCTGTGGCCACACTGGCCGATTCATTGAGCTTGGAGGAGTTGTAACGGTACCTCCAAGGATCTTCCTCTACCCAATGGAATGTCTCGTGCATCCATGGATAATACATATTTTCACAATGGTTCTTGCAAATACAGTGGGAATCATACGAATTGTAGTCTTTGGTGCCAAACTCAAAATTTTCTAAGTCCTTGGCCTCAACATCCACATCCTTCTAGCTCTTTATATCGTACAATCCAATATGCAAAGGAAGAGTAGGCCATGTTGCCTTCTTCCTCCTATGAAACCCTATTGATAACCCTATGGAGATGTGATATGCAACCTCTTTCATGACCAAATTGTCCTTGGAAAACCTTGGTAGAACATGCAGAGGCTTCACTCTACCAAACATCCTGATAAACATGCCATCGGGTGAAGCATACCAATTTGCAATGTTGAGTATTTCCTCCATCGTTTCTTGGGACAGGCAAGGTGGATCCTACTCAAAGATTAACTTGTAAACCAAGATTATGAAATGGTTAGTGAGCCTCACCATGACTCCTCGATAGCTACAATCAGAAAGAAACTTGCAATAAATATTCACAGGAGTCTCTGATGGTGTCCATGTCCAACCCATGCCAGGAAACTGATGTTGGGCACAGATTGCATCAAGTAGATACACAGACACATAAAATCCCACTTAAACATCCTTGGGCTTATTCCGGGCATTAGTCACATGCACTTTCAATTAAATAGCCAACAGATCTAACCAGTTGAATATCCTTCCACCATTCCCCAACTAGTCCAACACAACCACCCAATTTGCGGAAATGTCTTTGTGCTCTATTTAGCGTACAATCAGAATGCAAAGATGGAAAACAGTTGGTAGGACTTTCTGAGTGACTTAGTATTGTAAACATGAGTGGGTGTTGATCTGGACTTTAACGACTCTTTCACCCATCGTTTTATGATGTCTATGGTATTCACATAACTTTGGGTGGCATAGAAAAGTGCATCCATGTGGTTCATCGACTAAGGTAAGTGATACATCTAATGATAGTTCTCCGTCCTGAAGGTAGCAAGTTGTGTTCCACTGGCACTGCTCGATGTCATAGTCTCATAATTTATATGTGAGACAATCCAGTAAATTATGTCCGCACATGGGAAGGAAAGGTACCTGCATACAACCTTATGTAATCCTAACTAGTAGATGTTGAAATAGACCTTTTGATCTTCTAGATCTTCCTTGAAGTTCCCTGCAAATATATCCTTGATTTCCTACCATGTTATCTTCATATACTTCTCTATGAATAGTTGTGTGTATGCATACTCTAAAAAATTCACTGACACCTGCTTAACTACTTCTCTAGTACTACTCTTGACAATATCCTTTGATGAAGCTTTCTTGGAAGCCATGTTACTTGTACTGTTTGGGAGCTGCTCAACAACTGTTGTACCTGAATACAGAGAGGACACTCATGGCATGCAAATATTAGCTTGAAACAAAAAACACTTCAAGAACAGACCAAGCAACAAACTGGGTAACTTCTAGGAAGAATTGCACAATTCTGGCTCTAAGAGGTGACTGGCTACTAGCTGGTTCTGTGCATTGTGCAGCCCCAACTACTAGTGGGGAGGTGTTGCTGATTAGAACAACACAATACACAATTCAATCTAGCTTGGGCGGGCTAGGACTACGCATTACGCAATCCCAGTGGCCAAGGTTCAGGATTAGCTCCTGGAACAATGTAGTGCACAGTTGGAGCCAAGCCTCGACAACCTTTGTGCAATTCTTGGAGCTAAGGCAGAGACTTATGATCCATAAATGCACAGTGCATGCTGAGGAGGAGCAAGATCTAGGCCAAAGAAGCCCATATTTTCCCAATGGCAACATGAAAATGAGCATATCTGAAAGTGTAAGTGATGGTTGGTGCAGATATGAGTGAATGATGATACATGCAAACAAAACATGTGTAGGAATCAATCAAACTGAAGACTAATGAATCTTGTGGAGAGAGTCACTGTAACAATGATCATTAGTGCAAAAACTGGGTAATGCATGCAACACTTGGGAAAGACAATGAAAAACTTAGAAAAACACTTCTACAAGCTAAGCAAATCAAAACACCAAAGGTCGTTCAATAAAATGGGTAAAACAACACTCTCACAGGCCAAGGAAACAAAAGTGGCCAAAAAAGAAACAAAAGACTAGAAAAGTAGGACTTACCCGGAAAAGTTGCGACGACTGTGCTGAAGGTTCCTAAATCTCCTCAAGAATGCCAAATTGAATGTGTAAATGATATCTGGCAGGATCCATTAAATATATTGGGTCAATTTAGGGTTTATGATGCTAAGGTCAAAAATCTAGGAAAAAGCGACACTTGGCGAAAATTTCCAAAATAACTCAAGTGACACCCCTGGACTGCTATAAAATAGATCTCTATTTTCTAGGGATGCTTTTTCATTTTTTTTTTTTGATTTTTTTGGAAAAAATCTGCCATGCATGCTCAGAGAGATTGTGAAGTTCCGGGGAGAATTGGGCAACTCAATGGCACATGCATCAAACAGTTGTTGGGGAAAATATTTTGTGCAATTTCTGGGCTGAGTGGCTATGACTGCTTCTCATTTTCTATGCAGTTTCCCAGTTGAATGCAGGCTTCCAGCTGGAACCAAGCAATTTTGGAGCCGAAGACTCACTTTTGACTTGAATTTCACATTTCTCGTGAGTAAGGTTGGTTGCCCTCAAGGATTATGTAGCTCACTAAGGCATGCCTAGAACATGGTTGCAACCAAGTCAAGAGATTGGCTTGTGGTTAGAAAACAAAGAAAGTAATCAAACACAAGCCATAAAGCAAAAGATAAATCTCAATGAAAGTGTAAGTACCTGGGTCAATGTGAGATAAGTTGTTGGGATTTTTGGATAGAGGCTCTAAAATGAAGCATAGGAAAACTTTTGGAGGGTGGTTGTAGCTGCTACAACATTGGAAACACACTGGTAGAACTCCATCTCTTTGTATGGACCTTGTCTTATGTAAAGCGAGTCTAACTCTTCACGAAATATTGTTCAATTTTTCGATTGTCATGGCTTCTTCACTAGCTTGAGTTAAAGATGTAGTCCCTACCATTCTCTTTTATCATAAACACACATACCGAGCCAAGTCAATTGATTTGTTTTGCTTGGGGATGAGGGGTATATTGATGCACAAGTAATATAGACTATCATAGTTTTAGTTCATCTCTAGTGTTGCTCCATTGCCAACAGGCCTGGACAATACCCCAACATAGTCACTTCAAGAACACAAGCATTTCTCCACTGCTAGCGAGCCTAGAAAGTGCCCCGACCTAGTTACTTGCTTCACCTCTCTGCGTAGGAAGCCTTTCTCTTCTTTTTCCTTTTTTTTTTAAAAGAACTATGCATAGGCACTTATTTATTTCATGAGGCAGAAGAGGGACACTGACTTATTGAGAGCATAAGAGGTTTTCCCTTCAGAGAAGGAGGTTTATATATACCTCTGACATACTTGTTAAGGTTTCCCCCTCACCTTACTCTACTTGACTGAGTTAACAAGGGTTAATCGAATATAGAAAATCGATTAGAGTAGGCGGCACTAGTTAAAAGTGAAGGTGTTGTGCTTTCACCAAGACTCACTCTGAAAGGACCGTATTTTCCATTAGGGAATCATCGACTAAAATAAACACAAGATCTTCTAAAGAGTGTTATAGACATTTTTGGGCACTTCAACCCCAATCACAAGTGTCCATAAACTAAGGGCCCTTAAGTCCCTAAAAGTGTTGCTTCACTGCCTAAAGGAACAAGGTCAAGTGATTACATCATCTCCCAGAAGTTCTCCACTGAAAACTGCTCATAAATGGTCAAAACTGGACCATAATGAAAGCTCCATGCAGAGGGTGTGATGCATATCACCTTCCAATGTACAGGGTGCGATGCATACTATTTTGCTCCTCTGTAGGGTATGATGGTTGGGAATGGACAAATGGCAGGGACCAAAATGCGAGGTGGAAGATCATGGAATCTTCCAGAATCTTCCCCTCTTACACTTGCCACTCCATTTTCGACCAGGGATGAGTAAGAGATCTTCATTCTCCAAGTGCAAGCAGGAACTATCAGAGAGAAGACACTAATCAAGATCCCAAAAGATGACTCACCTCTCTGTAATCATCTATATATGGATCCCTCTTCACAGAGATCCAGAGGCTGGAATTTTGTAACTT
>APFE030224464.1:26379-53483 GCA_000404065.3 Pinus taeda | reverse complement strand
TTAGCTGGAGGATGATGTTGGGTCAGAGCTGCTCATGGTTGTAATCCTCTTGCTACTTTTTATTTGAATAAAGCTATTCTTGTTTCCTTCCATATCCTGGTGTACTTGTTTATATATGCTTGTATATGGTTAATGTACATCTGAACCTGCATTATTTATGAATTTAGATCCTTGTTTATTGCATAGTAGTATGTTGTTGTGATTCTATAGGTCCTTTTGAAGTTGAGCAGACAAAGAGTGAGCAGCGAAACTCTATCAAGAAGGAGAAGGAATCGAGCGCAAGACTCAGGTTGGCCCTCTTGGTCTCCTCTCATCTATTTTCATAAAAGGAATCAATAGTAGACTTTGATTGTTTGTTTCTAAGATAGCCACCCATCTGAGTGGGAATAGCAGCATCCGTGTGGACACTATTCCCATATAACAAAGAGAGGGAATATATAGATAACCAAATGTTGATAGTTGTACAAGTCCTCTTGTATTTCACCCAGCTTGTCTCACAAACCAAACACAAATTCATGGGGAAACTAATCCTAGGGGTGCATAATAAATTAACAAGAAAAGGAAAGAAGTAAAATGAAATAAAAAGAAAGTAAGCAAAAGAAAAATAGGAAGTCAAACACTACTCCTACTCCTAAGCTAAGCAGAGCATGGGCTAACTCACGTGAAGTGATATTTCCAATGCAGTCACCAGCGCATTGGTTCACCCATGTAAGTGATGGCATGACTAATAAGAAAGATATTCAGGAAACCAACAAACAAGAAAGATAAAGTGATGAAAACCAAAACGTTCGAGGTTTGAATACGTCTGTAGAAAAGAAAAGATTAAAAGCATATGAAAGGCACTCTGTAGACGTATTATGGTGTGGCATCACATTACGCGTGGATGACAAACATGAACACACTTTCAAACTTGACACACGAGCACACATGTAGAAAGAAGTAAGTTTTTGTTTCACAGGAGTGTTTGCTACATATGACTCCTCCAATGCATGATCAATAAGATCGTGTGATTCTAGTGGAGGATGTGAAATCTATAGACTAGATTGATTTTCAATGTGAATGATAGAGTGATGAGGAGCCTGAGAAGATTCAACAAATTCCTGATCGGAAGTGGAACTAACCTCAAGGCTATGAGAACGTGACATAACCATCAGTTTGGGCTGAAGTTCCTCGACAACTTGAGGGGCTTCCAATTCATCAGCAAGTAGATCATCAAAGGCCGGTGGCTTAGAAAGATCAATAGTGGGTGAATTAGAACATTGATCAAATGAATGAGTAAAACGATAACGATAATCAAGATCAAAAAATTCAAGATGGACATCGACATCCTCATGATCTGAAAAATCATAGAAAGGGGGTGATGAAAAACAAAAACTTTCACCCTTTGATTTTCCATAAATGAAAGATGAAATATCGAGTGGATTTGAGAAGAGAGATTTTTCCTCTCCGTAATAAAATGATAGACTGACATCTTGTGTGTTCTGTGAATGATTGGAAGTGGAAACATTCGGGGATTAATTTTCAAAAGAAAAATAAAAAATGGCAGAATCACCTAAGATGTCAGGATAAAGCAGATGAAGTGTGGACAGAAGGAGGTCATCCTTCACCACAATTTCTTCTTCAGATTCCCACACATACTCATAAAAAATGATAGTGTAGGTTAGCTGCTCAACACCAAATCTGTCCACAACTTGATCCTTGTGAACATCACATGTGGAATCCGGAACTGATGAACACAACACACAAAAATCTAGAGGATCAAAGGAACCAGAGGATGGAGGTTGAGAAAATGAGACAATGTGACAACCATTAGGCTTGCAGTCCAAATCTGCATAGAAATCCAGAGCAGGTGGGGTGGGAGGAGTTGACATTTCAACAGGTAGGTTCACAACTTCTCCCACCTCATCCTGCGGAGCTAGAGTTGTTTGATGAGAAGAGGACAAAGGGTCACTTGGGACAACAACCTTGTCCATCTCAAATTTGGAAGTTCAAACACCGAGGTATGCTGGGAGGGGTGTAAAAGATTCTAATTCATGTGGATTGTTAGATATGTGAAGAAGATACTTAAATCTTTATGCCAGATATTTCCAATCAACTTCATCTTCCACAACTTCAAATCAGAGATGATGGAAGCGTTGATAAAATTTCACAACAAATTCATCAAGTGCTTTGCATAATTTTAAAATTTAGCAATTGAGTGCTTTACGATCGAAACTAAAGAAAGCATGACCTAACTCTTTGATCATGTGGTTAAAAGAGTATATAGAGGATGGGGGCAATGTGAGACACCATTGCTTAACGCACCTTTCGAACGTGTAAGTGAACAACCCATAGGAAATTTCGTTCGAGGGGACTTCATTCTTGTCACAAAAACCTAGAAAGGAAACTGCATGAATTAACAAGGATTTTCCACTTTCACCATCATATTTGAGTTGTGACAAGTCATCTATGACATCCTATTACACTTTGAAATCATGAGCATGAGAAAAACATGTCAGAGTTGAGATTGTGATGTCAGTAGTGAATGATGTGCAGAGATTCAAAACAGACTTTGAGGGCTCATCTTGTCATCTAGCCCTCCTTATAGCACCATAAATGTTGACGGTGTTGGACCCATCAACATTAAAGGGGATGTCCCCGGTAAGAAGTCCCAACTAGACCTTAAACCATTTGGAGTAGGAGTTCTAGCAGTGGGTGGTAATGTAGTGCCTTGACTGCAATAACGTATAGAGATAAGTATGATGACTTTGGTCAGAAGAAAGTGTGTGACCTTGCAGCGAGTTAGGTGAGATGCATGGGGGTTCTAACACACAAAGGGGAAAAGGAAGTGTGCCCCTTAGAAGAATATAATAGTACACAGCCTGAAAGGAACACACAAGCATAATGACATCACAACATGGAAGCGGAATAGTCCACAAACCAAAGTGACAGGTTAATCCAACAACACACATTCAATAAGATTCATATAATTGCATACAATATAGTTCATAAGTGAATGTGTAAGTTAAACAACATGCATTGCTAAAGCAACCATAATAGTCCAACTAGAATAACAACATATGCATGAAAGCATGTTGACTCAGTTATTATTATTATAAGTGGAAGTTCCATCCATACATACACCATTGACAACCACTAGCCCCAATAGAGGAACATTATAGTCAACACCACTTTCTCCTCCAAAGTAGTATACTCGCTCTACACTATGGAGAAGACAAGGCTCATTAGAATACTCCCAAGATTTCTCTAAGCCTAAGCCTAGCTAAAAGCTTGGCTCCCAAAATCCTGTTCTATGAGTTATGAGGTTCTATTTATAATGAAGGGTGGGGTGACCCTTTACATTATCCTTTGAATATTTGACTTCCCTCGTGACTCTTCAAATTCTTTACAAATAACTCTTTAAATTACATAATTACTATTCACATTCCACTAATTACACTTGGAATTTCACTTACAACATATTTACAAATTATATACATTTTCCACATATACCCATGTGGGACAGAATAAGCTAGAGTCAGCCTAACAAGACAAAACACTATGACTCAGAATCTTGGGGAAAGACCAACTCGACAACATCCTCTTGATGATCTTTGGTGACAAACTGATACCAAGCTTGGTACTGCACTATGGTGTCCCCATACTACTTGGTGATGTCTTTCTGGAAACAGACTCTCGCCTCCATAGCTTCTAGGTATATGGTTCTGGAACCTTTGTCCAACTAATCTTGAAGCATGGGAAACATGGTCTTGAGTACGATAGGACCACCATCATACTTATGCATGTTTTTTGTGCTCAGCTATAAGTCATCACTGGAGGTCTCTCTCCTCAGCTGCTCCATGTACCTGTCAACCTCCAGTCAAACCTGGTTCTTCTCAATGGCTTGGGTGAGGGAACTGATTGACGAGATCCTTTGTATCCTCACCATGACATCCAAACTCATAAACAACCGTGCATAGGAAACATGTATGCTACTGACAAACAGGGAGAGTTTCTCATAGTTTTGGATCGACATACTGATCCGTGCTTTGTTTAGCTCTTCTTGTGGCTTCATCATCTTATGCAAGTAAAGTGGGGCTCCCTTGTACCTCATTATCCATTCCCGCACGTGTGAAATAATAGAATGTATGTCCTTGTGATGCGAATTAAACAATAATGAAACAAATTATAGATATAACCATAAACACAAATATGCAGCAGAAATAACACTTCATTTCATTAATATCACATACTAAAATATGCTTACAAATGGAATGGAAATATGACTAGCTCGGGTGATGGTAGCTTATCTTTGAGAAGAGATGTGGTGGATATATGCCTCTGCACTATGTTACAATGAGGCTCAAGGGCCTATTTATTATTGGAAAACATGAGAAAACCCTAAACAACCAAAACCCTAACCCCAAGAGATGTAACGCCAAGGGTTTGTGGGCCTCCTTGGGGTTAGTTTGGCAACCAACTTCCCGGGGTCATAAGTTGGTCATATTATCTTCGTTTGGTGTGCACAATACCTTGTTGGAATGGTCTCTCCAAGTACTACAGTTTTTTCCATAGGCCCTTTCCCATGGTTATGGGCTTGCTACAAACCTAAAAAAACACCGTTTAGGGGGTCAAAACTACTCCGGAAGTTCAGGACCCGAAAAAACTACTAAAAACAATAAATGTTGAAATAAACAAGGAAACAAATGAAACTGATTGGAGTTCTAGGTGGGATAGGTGGGTGGCCACCAATATCCACCTAGATCATTACTCCCTCCTTAGGAATCAATGGTCCCCATTGCATGCAGAGCTTCCATGAGGTGAGGAAATTTCTGTTGAACATAGTCCCTAGTGATACACTTGCCTTGGTGCAGGAGTTGGCCAGCTCTAACAACCTGATATAGTTGTATCTTCTGTGGGCGAGTGTTCTTAACCTGTGTATCATTAATCTGATCATTTGTGGCCTGTTCCATGTAGTCTAGATTTAACATTGTTGGTGTGAGTTGTTCTGTAATGTCTGATGTGTCAAGTAATGGTGGGAAGTATGGTCGAAGGTAGTCTACATTGAACACTGGGTGCAAAACAAAGAATGGGGGAATGTTGAGCTCAAAATCATTGTCTCCCACCAACTTGGTAATAGTGTAAGGACTATATCGAAGTGGTATAAGTTTTCGATGAGCTCTAGTAACACGTTCTTTCTGCAAATGTAACCAAACTTTTTCACCCACCTAAAACTTATGTGGCACCCGATGTTGATCATGTCATTGCTTGTACTTGGAATTTGAATTCTCTAGGATGTCATGAACCTGTTGGTGGATGTGTTGGATGTGTTCAATAAATATGGTCACTTTATTCCCCTTAGACGATGCATGTGTGGATTCTGTCTGTGTAGTCGTCTGAGGCATGACAACATCAATCAAACACAATAGTTGAAATCCTAGACCCACTTGAAAGGGATTGTGACTAGTCAAGTTATGGAGAGCTTTATTATAACTGTGTTGCACATATGGAAGACTCCCCTTCCAGGTTTGAGGATGCTTAAAGTTGCACAATTAAAGTATGTGCACTATCATCCTATTGATGACCTTTGTCTAGCCATCAGTCTGGGGATGGAAGGCAGTTGAATTAGTAAGCTTGGTGTCCAATAATGTCAAGAGGCTTAACCAGAATGTGCTCAGGAACTTGCTATCTTGATCTAATATAATGGTTTGCAGGATCCCAAAATGTACCCATACTCATTCAAAGAAGAGTTTGGCAATGTCCTCTATTATAACACTCTTCTTGCAGGATGCCCATATAACCATAATAGAAAAAGTTTCCACGACCACAAATACACAATCATTACCATGTTTGGTAGAACGGAGGCCAGACATATAGTCCATGGAGATGGATTCCCACGAATGGCTGGGAGTAGGCAGAGGAGTGTACATGCCTTGTTTTTTGTTGGATGGCTTGGCGATGGTGTAGGCAGTGCAGGATCTGATATATTTCCCAACATCTAGTTGGGGTTTGGACCAATAGAAGTACTTTTGTAGTACAAACACAATTTTCTCCACCCTAAAGTGTCATACGATTCGACTGTAGTGCACCTCCTAAATCAGTTTGGCATGCTCGCTTGAAGGAACACAAATGTGGACAAAGTAGCATAATAATGTGTCCTAGAGCTGGAAATCGGGAACTTTCTTTCCATCTACTAGCATATGGTATGTGGAGGCGAACTCTGGATCATTTTTGTATAGTTGCGACCACCCAGAGGTCTCGTAACCACAAGATTTGAGAACAATAGTCAGTTCTGCAACTAGGGGCTAGCTGAGGTAGTCTGAAACATGATTGGTGCTGCCTTTTTTGTATTTAATGTTCAAGTAGAATTTTTGTAGATATGTAGACTACTTCTGATGACGATCGTTCTGCAACTTCCCCTGTGTCTGTATAAATGAGGAGGTCGGTAATCGGTGTGGATGATCGTCTCCTTCCCCAAAATGTAGTGTTTTCACTGTCGGAAAGCCTACACGATGGAATACATTTCTTTATCATAGGTGGGGTACTTCCAAATTGTATTGGAAGGTGTCTCACTATGATAGGCCACTAGATGCCCATTTTGGGTGTGGACTACACCAATAGCATAGTCTGAGGCGTCTATCTCAATTACAAATGGTTGTTGCAAGTTTGGTAGTGTGAGTATCAGTGCAGATCAAAGATGGCATTTCAACTCAACGAACGCCTTCTATTAGGATTCGGACCAAGAAAAATTGCTTTCGCCCCACCCTTAGTAATATAACTCAAAGGCCAAGTGATATGGGAGAATCCCAACACGAACCTTCGATAAAAATTTGTGAGGCCCAAAATGTTGCAAAGCTTCGTTAGAGTTTTCAGGGTTGGCCAATCCCGAATAACTTAGATCTTGTTCAAGCCCACATGCACACCACGCTCATCTATTATGTACCCCAAGTATTGGACTTGGCTCATGCCAAAGGTGCCTTTTTCCAAGTTGGCACATAATTTCTGCTACCAAAGGGTTTGAAGGACCCGCCGAATGCGTTGTAAGTGTTCTTCCCAACTCTTGTTGAAGATGAGGATGTCATCTAGATAAACCACCACAAACAAGTTGGTGAAGGGCCACAAGATTCCATTAGCCTCATATAAGTAGCAAGGAATTTGTTAAACAGAAGGGCATAACCAACCATTCAAAATGGCATTCCTTGGATTTAAAGGCAATCTTCCATACATCTGTGGGCTCTATTGGAACCTGGTGATAACCAAACATCATATCGATCTTGCTGAAATACTTGCCCCCCTTGAGTTGGTCCAAAAGGTCATCAATCCATGGGATTGGATACCTGTTCTTGACAGTAATCTTGTTTAATTCTTGATAATTAATGTAAAGCCTCCAAGTTCTATCCTTCTTCTGTACCAGTACAATTGGGCTCCCAAAAAGGTGAGGAACTTGGTCGGATGTGGCCTTTTTGTAGAAACTCCTAGATTTTTCACTTGATCTCTTCGTTTCCATAATGGAGCGATGATATATCAACATGTTGGGCAGAGGTGCTCCCAAAGTCAGATTGATTGAATGCTTGACTTGACAATGCAAGGGTACCCTTGTGGATGAGGAGAAGATGTCCCTGTATTCTTCCACGACCACATACATCTGCTTTTGCTACTTGGAGGAACCCTTCTCAGGGTCCATGGATGTGGCTATGACCTTTCCATTACTTTGAGAGAGAATTAGGAAGAAAACAAATTTCCCAGTCTGTAAGATGACCTTGCTACATTGCTTAGCAGAGATCAAAGAGATGGTGGTAGGTGGGGCTACCTCCGATATCCTTTATAACTTAGTACCCAAACAAATAATAACAAAGTGAGGTATATACTCATATACAACATGTCGCTTCCATAAGTATGGTTATCCTAATAATACATAACAAAATTCAAGAGGAGCAACATCACACAGTACCTCATCCATGAAGGGCTTGATGTTGTAGGGAAGGTGACATTGCCGGCTGACGCGAAGATCTCGTCCTTTGTGAAGCCACCTGGTGGTGTACAACTGCAAATGTGTTGTAGTCAGTAGGCCTAGCCACTTCACAACCTATGCTAAAATGAGGTTCATATGGCTCTTGCTATCGATAATGAATTGCAATGGAGAACCCTTCACCAACATCTGTGAGTGGAATAGGCGCTCCCCCTCTTCTAGACCTGCAAACTCAATCTTATGGATCTCAGTGGTTTCCAAGGTGGCACTGGGCTCCACATCAATCATATGCTTCCAATTGTCATTCCCCTTGTTGGGTTCTCACTCAAATTCGAAACATGCATTGAACTCAGATGCCTTCAGCTAGGCCACTAGTGATTGCTTGACTTGACACTCACTTATGTTATGAGTGGATCTCTTGTGGAACTCACACCACTTTTTGGTGTGCTTCTTTGTCTTCCTGGTGTTGTTATTTACTTGCGGCTTCAGTGGGTTATCCTGGGTCACCCTGCCTTGGCTTTTCCCTTTGATCTGTGGTTTACGGGTACCTTTCCCTTGCTTCAGATTCACAAATCCAAAGTCTCGCTTTTTCTATTCAAGCTTCTACTCAATCTTGAGAGCGTATCGATACAACGTGCCAAGCGAGGAGATGTCGAGGAAATCCATCTCATCCTAGATGTACCTATGTAGGCAGTCACAATACTTGAGTACCAAATTCTTTTCAGAATCCTTGATGCCCAACTTCATGCGAAGGGAATGAAAAACATTGATAAACTCTTACACATGTTGGTCCCTTCCCTGTCATAGTGTGGTCCACTTTATCTATTTATCCTCGTAGCTCCCAACAGGGTAATACTTCTCCTTGATGGCATCCTAGAATGAATCCCAAGTGGGTGCGACTGAAATAGTGAGGACGTACTTTCATCCTTCTACTCGCAGTAGGTTTCCCACCAGCACTTTACGTGGGGGGCAACTTTGAGAAGAGAAAAAGAAATATTTTCCTAGCTGGAAAAATCATGAGCAGAAAAATATCCTTCTAGTATATTTAACCATTTATCTACAACGTTTGCATCTATCTAATGCTCAAATATGGGAATTTCAAAGTTAACTTGTACCTTGAAGGGTGTCGTGTTTCCATATTAGCTACTGGAAGTAGATGCATCGCCCCTAGGTAGCTGCTAAAGGATCTGGGCAAATTTGTCCATCATCGCGTTCCTTTGTCACTCGAGGGCTTCTTTGAGCAATATTTTGATAAGGTATTCTGCCCCCTCATCTTTCTTTTCTTTAGCCATGGGAGGTCGTTGAGATTTGCGAGGCTAGTCTTACAAAGGTTCGACCAGTTCAAGCCCTAACTCCTTATATCCCAACTTCGTTGGGGACATGCAAAGAAAAACAAAAAACGCGCAGACAGCTGTGATAACACTGATCCAAATTTAAACAAGAACGCAAAAAATTATAGATATAACCATAAACACAAAGATGCAACAGAAATAACACTTCATTTCATTAATATCAAATACTGAAATATGCTTACAAACAGAATGGAAATAAGGCTAAATCGGGAAATATTATCTTATCTCTGAGAAGATATGTGGTGGATACATGCCTTTGAACTGTGTTATAATGAGGCTCTAGGGCCTATTTATTATTGGAAAACATGAGAAAACTAAAACCCTAACCCCAGGAGATGTAATGCCAAGAGTTTGTGGGCCTCGTTGGGGTTAGTTAGGCAGCCAACTTCTCGGGGTCATAACTTGGTCATATTATCTTTGTTTGGCACATATGATACCTAGTTGAAAAGGTCTTTCAAAGTACTACTAGTTTTTCCATAGGCCCTAGCCTATGGCTATGGACTTGTTGTGGACCTCAAAAAAACGCCGTTTAGGGGGTCAAAATTGCTCTGGAAGTTCAGGACTTGAAAAACTGCTAAAACTAGTAAAATGCTAAAATAAACAAGGAAACAAATGAAACTAACTAGAGGTCTAGGTGGGATGGGTGAGTGGCCACCAATATCCACCTAGATCACCTTAAGAGTTTGGATAATGTTTATGCTCCACTGCAGAAAACCATGTATATGGACAACCACCTTATGCACGGTGACAAATCCTTCATAGAGTTTCCACATGTTGGCCTCAAGAGTTGATACTTCAACAAGTATCACTTTCCTCATCTCTGCCATAACGAATCCTACAAAATGATTTATGCCTAGATTCTTGCAAGTCCTTTTCCATCTGTTCATTCTCTACTAACAGGAACTTGGCATTTGAGCTCATGGCTTCTACATAAGTCATAGTGGCATCGTCTATGGCAGCGAGATGATTTCTACATCTGACACTATCGACCTTTCTTTCATAAATGCAAGTGATGCGTGATTATCTAGGAAATGCTTTCTTTGCACATGTACAATATTTTGATGTAACTTGTCAAAGAATATATTGTACACATCCATCACTGGATCATCATGAAGGAGGACGACCTCTCCTTGCTCGCTCGGAACTGGTTCTGATATTGGAGGTGGTGGAGACTACTGGGTGAGCTTGGATGCTCTGGGCATGAGGTCGATATCTTGGTCCTCTAGCTCCTATGCAAACTCCATGCTCATCACTTCAACCATTTGCTCAATCTGCTGAGCAAGTTCCCGATCCTGCAACTGCTCACCCTCTTCTTCATCTGTTAAAGTGTCTTGACTCCTCAACATATATTAAAGTAGTTTGCTCTATCATTGCGCCTTGCCCTTCTTCTTGTTCATGCTTTTTAATTCTCTTCCCTCTCTCTCCTTCTCAGCTCCTACTCTTATTTCAACTTCTTTTTTGTTTCCTGCAACTTCCTTTCTGCTTCCTCCAACCTTTAGTTTTCTCTCTTCCTTCGCACTGCTCTCTTTATGCGTCGCTGCCTTTTCACCTCCACTGCCAAACTTTATTTCTCAATTCGAGGATCTTCTTTGAACTTGTAGCTTTTCTAAGCCTCTGGGTTCTCAACAATCTTCTTTTCCCTTTGTCCTGCGTTAGTTTGTTGCATATTTTTGTTTTTTTTGTTTTTTATTCCTATGGTGCTACTTCATGCAGAGAAGTTTTCCATTGTGTGTCCATACTGACCAGTTCATTGATATTGAAGGAGTTGTAACAATACCTCTAAGGATCGTCCCATGGATCCATGGATAATACAACTTCGCACAATAGTTCTTGAAAATACAGTGGGGATCATACAGATTGTAGCCTTTGGTGCCAAACTCAAACTTTTATAAGTCCTTGGCCTCGACATTCGCATCCTTCAAGCTCGTTATCTCGTACAATCCAATCTGCGAAGGAAGAGCATGCCATGGTGCCTTCTTCCCCTTATGCAAACCTGCGAATAACCCCATGGAGATGTGATATGCAACCTCTTGCATGACCATCGTGTCCGTGGAAAACCTTGGTAGAACATGCAGAGGCTTTTCTCTGCCAAACATCCTGATGAAGGTGCCACCAGGTGAGGCATACCAATCTACAATGTTGAGTATTGTCTCCATCACTTCTTGGGACATGCAAGGCGGATCCTGCTCAAAGATCAACTTGTAAATCGGGATGATGAAATGGTCAGCGAGCCTTGCCATGAATCCTCGGTAGCTGCAATTAGAAAGCAACTTGTAATAAATATTCATGACAGTCTCTTGGTGTTGATGTCCAACCCATGCCAGGAAACTGATGCTGAGCACATATTGCATCAAGTAGATATGTAGACATATATAATCTCACTTGCTTGTCCTTAGGCAAATTTCGATTGTTAGTTGCATGAAATTTCAAATGAAGAGCAAACTGATCTGACCAATTGAATGACCTTCCATTATTCACCAACTGGTCCAACAAAACCACCCAATTATGCAGAAAGGTCTGCGTGCTCTCTTGACCGTACAATCGACATGCAAATATGAGCAAGAGTTGGTAGGACTTTTTGAGTGACTTAGTCTTGTAAACATGAGTGCATGTTGATCTAAACTTCGACAACTATTTCACCTAGTGCTTTATGATGTCTCTGCTATTCACATAATTGGGTGGCATAGAAAAGTGCATCCACGCAGTTCACCTGTTGAGGTAAGTGATACATCTGATGATAGTTCTCCATCTTGAAGGTAGAAAGTAGTGCTCCATTGGCACTGCTTAGTGTCATACTCTCGAGATCTATATGTGAGAGAATCCAGTGAATGATGTCTGCACATGGTAAGGCGGGGTACCGACATGTAAACTTATGTAAGCCTAACCAGTGGATGTTGACATAGATCTGCCAATATTCTAGATCTTCCTTGAAGTTCCCTACAAAGATATCCTTGATTTCCTCCCATGTTATCTTCATTACTTTCTCTATGAACAACTGTGTGTCTGCATAAACTGGAAAATTCATTGACAACTACTCAACTTCTTCTCTAGTGCTACTCTCGATAGTATCCCTTGATGCAAATTTCTTGGAAGCCATGTTACCTGTACTTCCAGGGAGCTGCTCAACAACTGTTGTACCTGGAGAGGCATGCAAATGCTATATTGAAACGAAAAGCACTTCAAGAACAAACCAAGCAATAAATTGGGCAACTGCTAGGAAGAATTGTGCAATTTTGGCTCTTAAAGGTGACTGTATATCAACTACTTCTACACATTGTACAATCCTAGCTACCAATGGGTAGGTTATGCTAATTGGAATTGCACAATGTGCAGTTTAATCTGCCTTGGGTGGGATAGGACTATGCATTGCACAATCCTAATGGCCAAGGTTTGGGACTGGTTCCTGGAACTATGCAGTGTGCAATTGGAGCCAAGACTTGGAAACCTCTGTGCAATTCTTGGAGCTAAGGTAGATCCTTATGATCCAGAAATGCGTAGTGCATGCCGGGGAGGAGTAAGATATGGGCCAAGGAAGCCTAAATCTACCTAATGGCAACATGAAAACGAGAAGATCTAAAAGTTTAAGTAATGGATGGTGCATATATGAGTGAATGATGATGCATGCAAACAAAACAAGTGGAAGAATCGATCAAACTGAAGAGTGATGAAGCTTGTGGAGAGATTCGCCACAATAATGACCATTAGTGCAAAAACTAGGTAATGCATGTAACACTTGGGAAAGACAATGCAAAAATTAGAACGACACTTCTACAAGCTAAAAAAAATCAAAACACCAATGGTCGTTTAATAAAATGGGTAAAATAACACTCTCACAATCCAAGGAAATAAAAGCAATAGAAAAAGTAAGAAAATACTATAAAAGGAAGACTTGCCTGGAAAAGATGCAACGACTATGCCGAAGGTTCCTAGATCTCCTCAGGTATTCCAGAGCTCCAAGATCGAATGTGCAAATGAGCTTTGGAAGTTTCCATTAAATATATTGGGTCAATTTAAGGTTTATAACGCGAATGCAAAAATCTAGGAAAAAGCGACACTTGGCGACAATTTCCAAAATTACTCAAGTGCCACCTCTAGACTGCTAAAAATAGATCCCTATTCTCTAGGGATGATTTTTCACTTTTTTCTTTTTTCTTTTTCTGGAAAAAAGTTGCGGCGCTTGCTAAGAGAGATTACGCAGTTCCGGGGAGAAATGGGAAACACAATGGCACATGCATCAGATAGTTGCTAGGGAAAAGCTTCTATGCAATTTTTGGGTTGAGTGGCTCTGGTTGCCTCTCATGCTCTGCGAAGTTTCCCAACTAAAGGTAGGCTTCGAGCTAGGTCTACACAATTTTGGAGCTAAAGGCTCACTATTGGATTGAACTGCGCATTTCCTGAGAGCAAGGTTGTTTTCCCTCAAGGATTGCACATCTCACTGAGGCATGCCTAGAACTAGGTTGCAACCAAGTCAAGAGATCGGCTTGTGGTTAGACAAGAAAGCAAGTAAGCAAACACAAGTCATAAATCAAAAGATAAATCTCAATGAAAGTGCAAGTACCTGGGTTAGTGCGAGATAAGATGTTGGGATTTTAGGAGGGAGGCTCCAAAATGAAGCATAGGCAAAATTTTGGAGGGTGGTTGTAGCGCTACAACACCTTCACATGCCTTGACCAATACTTTCACATGTCACATCCCATTCCTTAGATAAAGAAGGAATTAACCAAGGAAAACAAGCATTCATAGGGTTGGACATAACATCAACATATAGGAAAAATCAACCTCTACTAAGGTTCTTAGCCTCCTACAACATACAGACCATGGGATTTCCACATCTCAATAAGCATATAATACATATTCCCATCGTCCACTAGACCAAGCAACATTATATAGATTATACATTACGCAAGGATTCTTCCTCAAATCCCTCAAACTACTTGAACATAATTGTTCCAAGCATACAATATAACCTCTTCCAACCAATGGTGATGGTGTGCTATAACTACTCACTGCCCTATAGGCGATCATGCAAAATTAAAGAAAATACAACTTCCAAGGCCACAACCATTGGTTGTCCAGTCCTTCAAGATAGCAATTAGCATGAGCATACATTTCCAAGGCATGTATCATAGTAACACACCGAACATCATTGCAATCAAGGTGTAATACAAATAAAATGCCGTGAGTAATATACCATCATGCTTGAGTTCAATTGTTATACTTAGAATTGAGATCCTCCCTAGATCCAGGGATTCATGCATATTTACTATGCAAGTAGTACATCAATTATAAACAAAATTTTAAAACATAAACATTTATTTAGTTAATCTTCTAAAAATAAATATGAACTCCTTTACAAGAAGCCCCTGTCGCGACTTTCCCATGATAAAGCTCATCCAATCTGAGTGTTGAACTTCACTCTAATACCACTCTATAACAACCCCCACCCATCACAATCCTTACCATAACGCTGATTAAGAGGAGGTGGTTACTATGCCGACCCAATATCCAAGGTGTTTTTATGGAAATGTCATTTAAAAATTTTGATCTTTTCAACTTTTATAAAACTTCACATAAATGATTTCATTGTGTTTGTCTCATCGAGATGATTCTGGTGATATAAATTTCGTCCCGATCCGACCTCCATATCAAAATTTATGGCAAGTAAAAGTTAAGCACCACAAAATCATTTCCCTTGCCACGTGGCTCCTATGTGGATACCCAATCAACTTGTATTGCAAACGCTAGTTGGTATGGTAAAAATTTTGTTGACCTGTTCATAGCATTGGTCCTTGCAAACCCCACTTATATTTATATTTATGCTTAATCCTATACCCTTCGACCATGCATCATTATATGTATATGTACATGTATTTATCTATAAATAAATTGACGGACTCTCAACCATCAGCAACCCCTCTGTTACCCCAATCCTTAACACCTTGCAACTACATGAAATTCTCTTGGGTCAACCCTCTAGGTTGATGTGTACTAGTGAGCCACTCTTTCGTGCGACTAACACTTATGACTAGCTTGTGACATTCCTCTCTGCACCGTCGTTTTGATGGATCCACTCCACACTTGGCCTCACAAGAGGTTGGGAAACTGCACCTCGGGTCCACTCCTGCCATGCCATCCCAGCACAAATTCAACCTGACTCTAGTACTCATGCACTAATATGAAAACCTATAGGGAGGGTCTTTGAGGCTGAGTTGTCCTATGGAGACCTCCTACTCTAAACTCTCACCAATCACTATGCTTCATGTTGTTAACACCTCCCAGCCTTGCGTAATCCCAGTCACTCCCATTTGTGAAACCTTTAAACCATCTAGGATTCTCTTAATGGGATGATGTGCACAAGGCTACATCACCAACCTTCTTCACCACGCTAGCTCTGCCACGCCAACCCAGTGTTGGGTCAGCCTGAAATTCCCTTCTGCACCACTTTTTTGATCTTTTTGGAAGGAGCCTACAATATTACATCATCCCAGATCTTTCCTAGTCATTGATCACCACAATTTAATCTTGTTCATTCAATGCATTGGCCTTGCATCTTTTTATTCCTTATTGTCTTATGGACTAGTAATTTGGCCTTGAAGCTTGCCCTTATACGGCCCAATGAATTCCACGTTGCGACCATGGCTAAGGTTAAAGGTTGAATATAGGAGGAAATGCTTCTTCTTGCTCAACATTATCTCTTTTCTGATATACTTAAACCATGGAAAAACTATGGTGGTACTTCCTGGAGCTTGGGTCATAACGACTTTACAACTCTTGAATCTAGTGGTTTTTTGACAGAGATCCATTACATGGATTCTCATAACAAAGGGTTAGGGGAGTATGTTATTGATCCTTTCCAAGCTGTTGGACACCTAAATCCTCAATGGGTTAGTGTGGAAGTTGAATAGACAAAAGGAAGTCCAAGAGACCTTGGGATGTGAAACCCAACGGTCAAACCATGTACTATAAATGTATATGTTTTGTTAAATTGTACTTTCATGTTTTATCTTTCAATTCCTTTGCTTCCCATGTGTGTTTAACATGGTATCAGAGCAGGCATATGCCTACCCTACATAATTACTTTGAGCTATTTGTTTTATGGCCTTTATGTGTAAATCATTTCTGCCATCACTTATGAATATTTTCACAGCTAAATTATAGCTGCAACCTCTGTCATTTCTCCAGCCCTATTTTTAGCATTCCTATCTTGTAACTCCCTTCTGCCGTTTTCTTGCAATTTGTCCACTACCCCCTATGGAGTCTGTCTATTGCCCTCTCCATAGTCACTGCTGTAAATCTTTGACATTATCTGTGCCCTTTGCGCTCCTTTCTGTGCTCTCTGGGCTCTCTGCCATCATTATTGGAAGGATTGCTCCAATGTGAGACCGGCGACTAATCTCTTGGCTATTCATTTTTGCTGGGCAGTGGAGGGAGGATGGCAGCTTATGCGGGAGCGTTTTTGAATCCTTATGTGCCTGTTTCGAAGATTTCTCTTTTTTGGCTTTCAATTCGAACCTGTCTTTGAAGCGATCCCAGAAAGGCTTAGTGATACGCTGGAATATCGTGGTGTTATGTGCATGGAGCATTGTTGCATTGAAACGATATTATATGCTGCGTTGTTTGAAAAGCAATCCATTGAACGTTGGTTCCATTGAAGTTTAAATAGTTTCTTGAACAGTGATAGTTTCTTGAACACTGGTACCATACGCTGCCCCATCCATATATATTTCTTGAACGCTGGTACCATACACTACCCCATCCATATATATTTCTTGAACGCTGGTTACATTGAACGTTGTGTATTACATTGTATTTACACTCACCATATATTGAACGTTGTGTATTACATTGTATTTACACTCACCATATATTGAACGTTCTGTATTACATTATATTTACACTCACCATACACTGCCCCACTCGTGTTGGTCGCTCTTAGAACTGCGGTGAACACTCACTACATTAAATTGAACACCTAACAAAGATGGTATGTTTTAAAATTCGTTGAAGTTTGCAATGTGCTAGTTGTTTTGTTTCAATGATTGAGTTCAAGCTTGAGCAGTACACCACATTGTTGTGAAGCCGATAGATTGACTCGAATGCTAGGTTCCTACATTGGTTGAAGGGAAAACAATTGTTATTGGATTGAACTCATTGGAGCGGTTAATTCCATGGGCATTGAGTTTTGAATGATGAATGTTGCTGGTTATGAACCTAGAAGCATTGAAACAATAGCTTACGGTGTTGAATCTATGTTGGAGTTCGTGTGTTGGTTATGAAGAATCATAGTACTGGATTTAAGACCTATGTGGCTTATTTCTTTTGACTTAGTTATCGGAGAATCCACAGTAAGAACCATTTTTTGCCAACGTTTCGAATCCCAACCGGGATCCATCATCAGGACCAATTGAATGCTTGATAGAAGAAGAGCTGATTTGAGAGATAAATAGTAAAGAGGACAGAAAATTAAGATGAAGGTCGGCTGTCACTATTTTCCTTTGATGAGAGGTCGGCCAATTTCATTTAATAATATTTTTTTTTTTTTTTTATTTTTTTTATTTTTTTTAATAATAAAAATTTTTTATTAATATAATAATTAATACTAATAATTAGTATTTTAAAATTGTTAAAATAATTTATTATTAATATTAAATTAGAATTATATTATTAATGTAAATTATAATAATATATATATATTTTTTTTTTCCAAAGGAAAAAACGAAACTTTTTATTAAGAGTATAAAAAGTTTACATTGCATATGCCGTGGCATCACTACTCAAACTGAGCTCTGTCAAAACTGAATTTCAAAAGATTTCTGCCTTTATGTCTGTAAGCGGCTCCCTTCAGGTGCTGTCACTCTTCCTGGTGTGTGCTGTCCAGTGGCTTTTAAAAGCCAAAACACATAGCTGCAGCTATGTATTGTTCATCATGTAGAGACACAAAAAACAAAAACATAATTCGGGTCTCCTCAGGAGTGAGGAAAACAACCCATCGCTGTACATGAAAAAGATAATATGGCCGCATTGATTTAGCTGTAGTGTTTAAAATTTATAATAATTATTATTATTAACAATAAATTATTATTATTAATAATATTATAATGAGAATTTTTTTATTATTATTATTATTATTAATAAAAGAATTAATAATATCAAAATTATTAATATAAATTGATACAGATTAGAATTATTATTAACATATTTTACTAATTAGATTCCCTCTTATTATAATAAAATATTATTAATATTAATTGAAAATATTAATAATAATAATAATAATAATTATTATTATTATTATAATCAATAATGATAATTAACATTAATAATATTAATCTTGGAATATTGAATTAATATTTAATATTTAATATTTATTAAATATAATATGTTTAGAGTTTGGGATTAATATTAAAATTATTAAAATGAATTAATGTTAATAATTATTGCTATATATTAAAATTGATGTTAAACTAATATTAAGAAATAATTAATAAATTGATATAGATTATTATGAATTAGAATTATTATTAACAAATTTTACTAATTAGATTCCTCTTATTATAATTAAAATATTATTAATATTAATTGTGAATATAATAATAATAATAATAATTATTATTATTATTATAGTTAATACTAATAATTAACATTAATATATTAATCTTGGTATATTGAATTAATATTTAATATTCACTGAAGAAGGTGGGAGAACGATGGAACCGGAACGGAACATTGCTCGCGAGGGATTAGGTTAGGGTTTACTCCTATCGACTGCTGCATACGGGTCCATGATTCCGCACCTGCAACCTGGACCGACATCCTCGATTATACAGCCTTCCGCCAGTTATCGCGCTAAACGAAACTGTAACCGACCGTTTTTTTCATCCTTTTCCTCTCCGTTATTGAGTTTTTCACCGGAGTCACTTTCTGTTGCTGTAACTTTCACTTTACCGATTTCTCTATGATCCGAGGTGTCTTCAGATCTGGGGTGCTGCTGACGATGGAAGATCTCGAAGCTGTAGATTACACCGCCAACCCCTTGGAGGGGGTTTCCATCTGGCGGACCCCTTTATCCTCATCTGGGGGTTTATATATTGCTGGATCCTCCGACCCCATTCCATATCCTTTTTTCGAACAGCTACAGGGTAATCCAGTGGTCCTCCCGGACGATCCCCCGACCTGGCCGGCGCTCACGACTCCTCCACACTCCCCGGCGACTCTAGGGTTTGTCTCCGGCTGCCTCAGTACAAACCCTAGCCTCTACCCCCAGATCTCGGGTCCTAACCCTCCGCCATTATATAATCCGCACACAGGCGTCTCCTCAGGCTATTTGATTACCTCCGGCATCTCCTCTGGCAGCTTCACCACCGTGCCCCCGCTCACGGGTCATCCCTCCATCTCTGATCCCTCATTATCTGGACTTCGTAAGGACCTGTCATATTCCAGAACTCACTTTCCCGGTCGTCAGCCTGATTCCCCTCCGGTCCGAAACCCTAAGCGGTGAAATAAGTGTTTTAAAACAAAAGAGAGCGACGTCTTTCTCAGACTGGAAGAAGATATCCGACTTGGTGAAGCTATGGACTTCGCGGATCGAGTACTGGTTGGACGCATTCGAGGACGCAACTACACGGCTGCGAGACTGAAGTCATGGGCTACTGCTGTTTGGGGACATCATTTGGCGGAAATACCATTTGTGCAGACATTCGTGCAGGGCTGGTTTGCCATGCGCTTCGCTCGTGCAGACCACACCAACTGGGTCCTCTAATCTTTCTGGCATTTTGATCATGTTCCTGTGCTCTTTAAGCGATGGACTCCTATGTTCGATCTCGAGACAGAACAAATCGGCATTGGCCCTGTTTAGATTCGACTCCTAGGGCTTCCTCTCCATTACTGGTCTGAAGATGTCTTCCAGCGAATTGGTAATGCCATCGGTACCTACATGGACCACGACAGATCCTACTTGCAGATGGCCATGATGGCGTATGCTAGGATTCTTGTTAACCTGGACACTCGGGGAGGACTGCTGGAAGCTATTACCATACAGTGGTGAGATTCAGTGCGAAAGCAACCCATTGATTATGAGGGCATTCCTTATCGATGTCGTAGGTGCCACAAGGTGGGACACATCTTCAGGGTATGCCCACTCATTCGGAGATCAAGATCACCTGATATGGAGGAACGAGACCCTCATCCATCGGCCGATATACATGTGGAGCAATACAATGGGGATCAAGTGCGCCCACAGGCCGAAGGGGGCACCAGGGACATCCCGGTCGAAGCCAATCATGTCACGGCTTCCACTGCACCTGCTCCTTCTTCGACAACCTCTATGCAGCCGACGCCTGAACGCGCTGACACTCATGCAGGTAAGTCACTTCTTTCACTGTTGTCATCTCCAATTTCCTGTATATCATTGGATATGAATTCACATGATTACATGAGTACTGTTCCATCATCGGTATCTACATCTGCTGCACCCCCGCATCTACCCTCCACACAGTCATCTATAACATGCTCCCTCCCACATCCATCACCGGTCTTCCCTCCTTCGCGGGTCACATTACCCCCTGTTCCCACCTCCGACTCTCAAGATCAGCCCAATCCCCGGTACTCCCTGCGCCCTCATTTCAAGGATAGGGGACCGGATGTCGTGGGTCTGGATATGATTAGTGGCCCCCTAACCCACAAAAATTCCAGGGGCAGACCCTCCCGTATCTCCAAAGCTCGCCATACTGTTGATGCCGAAGTCGCCCTTGGGCGTCAGAAAACCATTTTTGGGGCCCTTAGAGCACAGGATGGCCCTCTTTCCTCCCCTCCATGAAGATACTCTCCTTCAATTGCCGGGGGTTCGCTAGCAAATCCAAAAAGCTAGCGCTGAAAAGACTACTACTATCATCAGCCCTAGATATCATCTTCTTACAGGAAACCCTCTGCCAAGCAGACCCCCTTACCAAAATCCTCCATAACTGGTTCCCTAACTGGACTTTCCAGGCCCTTGATGCATCGGGTAGATCTGGCGGATTGGCCATTGGGGTTAATAACAGATCGACAGAAATCCGGAACTACTTTGGAGGCAGGAATTTTATCGGCCTAGACATTATTTCCCATCAGATTGGGTGGGACATCAGGCTCATCAACATATATGGCCCTTGCACTGATCGTGCCAACTTCTGGAGGAACCTATTGGGATCTGAGCTTTTCAGTGCGGACAACATTCTACTTGGAGGAGACTTAAATTTCTCCTTAGGCTTCAGCAAGTCATGGGGGCACCATGCTCAAATTGATTCACTGACAGATACCCTGTCAAGCCTACTGGAGGACCACAGGTGGATTGACATACCATCTGCAAGACTACAATACACATGGTCCAATAATAGAAATGGCGAACAAAGTCTTGCCAGAAGACTTGATCGGTTTCTTGTAAAGGAACCCTTATATAACGTCTTGGCCCGCACTCGTCAATGGGTTGGAACTGGGGGCATATCTGACCATCGTCCTATCTTTCTTGAGGCTGAGAACTCCTCCCAGAAGATTAAAAGTCCATTCAAGTTCAATGCCTCTTGGCTCCTGGACCCTTCTTATATACTTCTGGTCCAAAATTATTGGAATACAAACCCCATCCGGGACGATGAGGATATCTCGGTGGGATTTGTCAGGGAACTCACAGAACTCAAGCAGCTCACAAAGAACTGGGCTCACCAAAAGCGTATCCAGGATAACCAGATTTTAGAAGATGCTGAAAAGGCCATTGCTGAATTTGAAGAACAGTCCACTGGAACCTATCCCACATTGGAAAAAAGAGAGGAATACACCACTCTCATTACCAGACGCTCTCAGATATTGAAAGAAAGAGAGGAAAGTTGGAGGCTCAGGAGCAGAGCCATCTGGCTCTTAGAAGGTGATGCAAATACTAAATTCTATCATAAGTTTGCTAATGGCAGAAAAGCGATCAATACTATCTGGGAACTTATGGATGAGCATGGACGTCAGGTTACTTCTCAGAAGAACCTTGCTAGGCTGGCAATTGCCCACTTTCGGGGCATTTACAGGGCCCCGGCAGATGTCAACATATTAGAAATTATGAGGATTATAGAACTCTTCCCTAGATTTGTGGACCAAGAAGACTCTGAGGAACTCATGAAAGAAGTGACTATGGCAGAGCTGGAAGCTACGCTTAAATGGTTTAAGAAAGATAAAAGCCCTGGACCTGATGGTTGGACGATTGAGTTCTACCTTGCTTTTTTCGATATATTGGGCAATGATCTTCTGCAGATAGTAGAGGACAGTAGAAGAAGGGGTAGAATTTCCTCGGCCATTAAATCGACCTTCATTGCATTAATCCCCAAATCTAATGCTCCCATATCTTTCGATGACTTCCGCCCCATCTCATTGTGCAACTGCCTCTACAAGATCATTGCTAAGACTATTGCAAATCGCCTCAAACCCATCTTATCACAACACATATCCTCGGAACAATTTGCCTTCCTTCATCACATGCAGATTCATGAGGCAATTGCATCTGCATAGGAACTTCTTCACACCCTTCATGTAAAAAAGTAGAAAGGCATGATCTTAAAAGTTGACCTCTCTAAGGCCTTCTACAGAACAAACTGGTTATATCTGCGCTTGTTGCTCACTCATTTGGGGTTTCCTTACAATTACATCAAATGGATGATGAGTTGCATCACGGATGTCAACTACAATGTCCTACTAAATGGCGAAGCTACCTCTTTTTTCATAGCAGAGAGAGGGCTTAGACAGGGATTTCCTCTCTCATCGTTACTCTTCTTACTTATTATGGAAGGCCTCAGTAGATTACTCTCATCTGCACGAGATAGACATCAATTAACAGGCATTAAGATAGCTGATGATTTCTTCCTCACTCACCTCCTATTTGTTGACGATGTCTTGATATTCTTAAATGGTAGCATTGGGGATACCACCACACTACAAAACGCCATGCATCTATTCCAACAGGCCACTGGTATGAAGATAAATGAATAGAAATCAACTATCACCACTGTCGGATGCATAGTACATGAATCGGCATTTGCCTCACAACGGTTTCCCTTCATCTCTTTATCCCTGGCTGATGGCATAAAATACCTGGGTTTCAGGTTGAAGCCAAATGGTTATAAAATAGCGGATTGGCTATGGCTTATTACCAAAGTGGAAAGGAGACTCCAGGTTTGGTACCATCGATACCTCTCCAGAGCTGGAAGACTGATACTTATCAAAGCTGTGATAGAAGCCACTCCAGTATACTGGATGGCCCTCACTTGGATTCCCAAAGGCATACTCTACAGATTACAACACATTTGCAGTAGATTTCTTTGGGCAGGTCAGAAGCCGGGCAGACTCTTTGCATGGGTCAAATGGGACACAATAGCCAAGCCTAAATCCTGGGGAGGCTGGGGCATTAAAAAGTTTGATTTATTTTCAAAGGCGCTGGCGGCAAAACTTGGTTGGCAGCTCCTCTCCTCGGAAAGCTTGTGGACAAGGGTGGCATATGCTAAATATATCAAACCCCTGAACATGCTTGATTGGTTCTGCTCCCAACAGAACACTCACAATGTGTCCAGCATATGGAAAGCAGTCATAAACACCATTCCACTTCTGAGAGAAGGATTAACTTGGCGAATTCGAGAGGGAAACTCTGTCCGTATTGGGCAGGACCCTTGGGTGGGATGTGGGAATGCACATAGACTACCTATTGACCTCATCGGTCACCTCAATGACAGAGGTATCACCCATATCGCTCATGTAGGAGACCCTGAAAACTCTACATTTCTGCACCAGGCTTGGCTCAATGCTCACAATCTGGAGATACCGGCACAATGGCACACAGTATGGATGGAGTATACTGATGCACTTACACAGGCCCATATCAGACTCACAGAGGGACCTGACGAAATCATCTGGGCCTTTGCCAAGAATGGTGCATACTCACCTAAGCTGGGATACATGAAGCTTATCGAGCCTATTAGACCTCCTAATATACATCCCACCTGGAAGGCGCTATGGAAACTCAAATCAGCCCCGCGTACCCGCCTGCTTATGTGGAATATTCTATTCGATAAAATTCCCACGGGCTCCAATCTGATGAAACGATCCTTCCACGGACCGTTCCGTTGTCATCTCTGTCTTGCGGAGGAGGAAAGCACTGTACACCTATTCCTGAAATGTAATATCACATTACAGTTCTGGAACTCCCTCATTGGTCACATCCCGAACTTGAGGAATTGGCAAGGCAACACCATATTTGAAGCATGAGATTCTTGGTACCAGCATCACATAGGAAAAGCGCGCAATATCCCCCTTCTTGTATGCTGGGCTATTTGGATAGCCTAGAACAAGGCGATCTTTGAACAACATGCCCCTCATTGGCCTTCCATCCTTCTCAATACTATTGCTGATTATAACATAATACCTGAAGAGGATTCCTCTGCCCTGGTTCGCATCCTCAAACAACTGAACATTGACAAATCCAAACCATGGGCTTACTTTGATGGCTCTGCCCAAGAGGCCGGTTGTGGTGGGGGTGCTGTATTACATCTCACTGACTCACATTGCTTCAAAATGCAAATAAATTTAGGTAGAGGCACTAATAATTTTGCAAAACTATGCTCGGCCAAACATATCATACAATTTTCCATACAAAAACAATGCAGACATTTACAATTATTTGGTGATTCTAAAATTGTATGCGGCTGGCTGAATAATACTTCACAATGTCATGCTTTCTCTTTGAGACATATACTGGACGAAGCAAGAAGACTGACTACCTCATTTGAATCTTTTACATGTATTCATATCTACAGGGAACAGAACACCATTGCGGATTATCTTTCCAAAGAGGCTGCGCTCAGGCAAGGAGATCAATGGTTAATACAGGAGGAGCTTGATGGTCAATTCTACCAGCACTACCACCGTCCTTTTGATGAACATATGGCAGCTGGGCAATAGTGCCCATCTCAGCATATATACTGTTTATTTGTACATACTTATATGTATCTATGTTTTAGTTTACAGTTATCACATTTTTGAACATTTTCAGTATATATATGGCTCTCTGCGTAGAGCACGGTTTATCCTATCTGCACACAATTTTGTTGTACTGCTCCCTGCATGGAGATTTTATTTTATCAGTAAATTTTGATCTGACCTAGTCCTATGGACTATGAACTCGATAGGCCTTGACGCCTATATATGAATGCTTCGGCATATACAAAATGTAATTTCTTATCTCTAATAGAAATTACGACTTTTTCCCAGGGGAAAAAAAATATATTTAATATTCACTATAATATGTTTAGTATAATAGTATTATTACTGTTTCTTTTACTTTATATATATATATATCTATCTATATATATATATATATATATTATATATATATATCATATATATATTATATATATATATATATATATATATATATATATATAAAGGAATAGTTATTATTATAATTACATTTGTGAATGATTAATTAGGAACTAATTATGATTATTATAATTATAATTTTTAAAATTATTAAAGCTTTGATGTAGTGTCCTTATTCACCAAGATTCCTCTTGATGAAGCCATTCAAGTTATAAAAGATGTTACTGATCCAGGAACTGCAAGATTCGCTGAAATCTGCTTGCGATCAATTGTTTTCACCTTCCAAGGAGTATATTATGAGCAGACATCTGGTGTGGCAATGGGATCCCCCCTTTCACCAATCGTGGCCAACTTATACATGGAATACTTTGAAAAGAAGGCCCTGGAATCTTACCCCTTAAAGCCAGCATGGTGGAAGCGATTTGTCGATGATACCAATATAAAATAGGCTCATGGTAAAGCAGAGCTTGAAAAGTTTTTTATTCACCTAAATTCCATCTCTTCAGAAATTAAATTTACTATGGAACTTGAAGAAAACATGAGCATCCCATTTTTAGACATTCTCATCATCAGGAAAGATGATGGCTCCCTTGGGCATAAGGTCTTTAGAAAGTCAACCCATACAGAAAACTACCTCCACGCCGAGTCCCACCATCACCTAGCTCAAAAATTTGGTGTTCTAAACACTCTTGCCATCAGGGCCCTTCGAATCTGTGACACTGATCATATAAATGAAGAAAAGAAGCATTTAGTCTCAACCTTTAAGGGTTTAGGCTACAAAGAAAATGAGATTAAAAGAGCAATAATGAAAGCCAAGAAAAGGATGTTATCTCATGAACCTAAGGCCCATGATCAACCTCAGTGTGGTAGGGTTTTTCTACCTTATATTCATGGAGTTACTGATAAGATTGCTAAGATCCTAAGGAAGAATAACATAAGCACCCAGTTCTCCGCCCCTGGAACTATTAGGCAAGGTATGAGATCTGTCAAGGATAGTATTGATAAACATCAGCTTAAAGGGGTCTATAAAATAGATTTCTCATGTGGAAAAAGCTACATTGGTGAAACAGGTCGCTCCCTGTAGATTAGACTGAAGGAACATGCAGCTGATATTAGGAATGAAAGATCTCGTACTTCGGCCTTGGCAGAATACTCCTCAAAAACTAAGCACCACATATGTTTGGAAAGCGCTTCAATTATCGCTAGAGAGGAGCAACATCATAAGCGAAAGATCAGAGAAGCTCTCGAAATTATCAAACACCCTCGTAATCTCAACAGAGACAATGGGATGGAGATTAGTGGAAACTGGCTTCCCCTAATCAGAGAAATCAAGGTGACCAATTCTTCTTAGTTTTAGCCCTCCTTTCTAATCTAAATAAATTATTAACCTAGCTTTAATAATTTAAAAAATTATAATTATAATAATC
>APFE030224464.1:12345-22385 GCA_000404065.3 Pinus taeda | reverse complement strand
ATTTACAATTAATATTAATAATATTTTATTATAATAAGAGGAATCTAATTAGTAAAATTTGTTAATAATAATTCTAATTCATAATAATCTATATCAATTTATTAATTATTTCTTAATATTAGTTTAACATCAATTTTAATATATAGCAATAATTATTAACATTAATTCATTTTAATAATTTTAATATTAATCCCAAACTCTAAACATATTATATTTAATAAATATTAAATATTAAATATTTTTTTTTCTTCGTAAATACTAATTCTATTAAAAAAGAGAAAATTTATGTACAATGAGGTCGAGACCTCAGAGGGGGCAGATGCCAGCCCTCAGCCAAAGAATCAGAGACATACATTTCATGCTTTCTGCTGTTTTCAAATTACAGACTTCCAAAGATTTTGTGTTAGACCATGACCCCCTGAGATATCTCTGTTATGATTTTAACATGACGTAGCTAACATCTTTAGAGATTTTACTAAGACGCATTCTATCATGCCCACCATGAACAAAAAGACAAAATGGTACCCATCAAACCCATAGTTGTAATTGCAAACAGAGAGCAGGTTGGCTAGCGCCACAAGCTTAAACAAGAACATAAACCAGACACAGGACCAGAGACTTGGAAACGAAGACAAATAGCAAAAACTACATAGAGCAAAGGCAAGAATGCCACACGTTGGTGATGAACCGGCCTTACTCTGCATGCTGCGGAGAGTCAGTCATGTCCTTATCCACCTGGCTAGACGAAGCGACCTAGGTGACGAAGTCATTGCCATCATTTCCTTCAATGCCTCCTGCAGGAGTAGTCACCAGGTTGAGAATGCAGCCTGCACGCTGAGACGACCCACAGGCCAGAATCTCGTTCTGAGTTGAGTCGGCCGGTTGCTGAGGCACTTCAGAAATAGGGGTGTCATCTTGCATATTGTCCTCATTAGACACCACCCCGACCCTTTCCCCTTGAAGGACGCTATCTTCCTGAGATTGAGAGGAAGTAGTGTGAGCTGAGCTGGTAGGATTACTCTCTTCCTCAATGAGAATAACTGTGATGCTGGCAGTCAATATAGGCCTGTTGAGCCTACTGTGGAAGGTGAACCTGGTAGTCTGAAATGAATTGTGCGGAAGAGACCCAGCATGACCCGAGGGCGGAGAAGAAGGGGATGCCGATGCAATGGGAATGACATTCTGCGGGGCAGGCCGGGAGGTTCTTCCTCTGTTCCCAGTGTTGCTTCCTCTGCGCGGGATTCCTCAACGGCGAGGCATACTTTGGATAACAGGCTGACTGAGAAAGGGAAGGAGATGGAGCTGACGGGTGAGAATCTGAGCGCAGAGGAGCCCAACAACACCAATTACCCAGGCGAGCTTCCAAATAAGTTGAGCCAGGCAAGGGTGCGGGAAGAACCTCGAGCGGAGGTGAAATGAACCAGTGACAATGGCGTGAGATAGAAATAAAGCCATACATAAAACCTTACACAAATGCTCTTGAACCAGGCGCTCATAAATGCTGAACTGTGTGACCAACATATCGTTCTGCAGCAGATTAAATTCGCATGCGTTTGAAGGTGTCTGCCAGCCCGAGGCGCATGCAATGGGGGTCGTCCGCCAGCCCGGTGCAGGGCCAGCTACCTGCTCTGTGCGGCCCCTCATAAATAACATTTATTACCACCCGCATCCGGGTAAATATTAAATATTAATTCAATATTCCAAGATTAATATTATTAATGTTAATTATCATTATTGATTATAATAATAATAATAATAATAATAATTATTATTATTATTATTTGCAATTAATATTAATAATATTTATTATATATAAGAAGAATCTAATTAGTAAAATATGTTAATAATAATAATAATTTATGTTAATAATAATTATAATTATAATTTACATTAATAATAATAATTCTAATTTTATATTAAATAATAAATTATTTTAACAATTTTTAAAATACTAATTATTAGTATTAATTATTATATTAAAAAAAAAAAATATTATTAAATGAAATTGGCCGACCTATCATCAAAGGAACATAGTGACAACCGACCTTCATCTTAATTTTTTGTCCTCTTTACTATTTATCTCTCAAATCAGCTCTTCTTCTATCAAGCATTCAATTGGTCTTGATGATGGATCCCGGTTGGGATTTGAAATGTTGGCAAAATATGGTTCTTACTATGGATTCTCTAGTAACTAAGTCAAAAGAATCATAGTAATTATGTATAGGTTATGACAACCGACTATGTATGATCTAGAACTCCATTATTTATTCTTTGTGCGCATTGGGTTATACCGTGATTGATTTGCATTGAGTACTACGTAAAAGAGACATTCTAATGAATGTTGGAACGCGATGAATATTTAGCTCTGTGATTGAATACTGGAGCATGATTTGTGTTTCTGTGTTGAATAATCTCCAACATCATTGTGCATGTCAAGCACTTCTGTACATTTTGAAGGCAGTGCGTTGGAATGGAGCCAAGTCCATGCATAACTCCTAGTATGTTGCGTTGAAATTTTTGAAGTGCTATATTTGGTATTTGTATTTTGAAGATCGAGTATCATATGATGCATGAATTAACTACTGGGCATATGCGTGTGCCTGAATAGTTCTAAAAGACCATCTTTGGCACACCATAGCAAGAAATTTGCAGTTTATGAGATTATGTGTAGCCCTTTCTCTGGCGATCTGTAATCCCACAATTGTAGCTGTTCCACATGCTATCATCAATGGTTACAAGAATGTATTAGCAGTCACTATTGAACTTGACTATTATTTTTCACTGGCCGAGAAAGTGAAGGAGTATTTGAAGGATCCTATCAAGTTTGTAGTTGTTGCTGCCCCAATGTGGCATTGTATTTAAAACTCATTATATTTTTTGTCTACATATATATGCATTGATTCCTTGTTACTTCGACTGTTGCATAAGAGTTTGGTGCGCTGTATAAAGGCAATGATTGTTTTGACAAATAAAAGTAGTCTTTTTTGGAGAAAAGTTTAGTCGGTTGTATTGTCAGAACATAATGCTGGTCATGAGTAAACTCTTATTTTTATATGGATTGTAATTGGTGCTTGCTAGTTGCAAACTGATCATTTGCTGCACATTTATAAAGGATATTGCTAGTGGGTATTACTCTTCTGCATTGAGTAGTAGTTGTGATCAATTTTTAAGGTGTAATTCTGACATTAAAGAAAAATGGCCAAAATCAATGAAGTATTAGAGTTCCTCAAAACTCTGATATTGTCTACTTCTCATGATACACTAAAAGTCAACAAAGTTTCTCTCACAGACATTCAGGTCTGTCTACAAAATGCACAAGAGAAAATTGATTTTTTGCAGCTCGAATCTCAGCTACAACAAGAAGAATTAAAACAAAGGAGTCATTCTGAACCTGTTTCTGTTCAAAAGATTGAAACAGACTCCCATAAAGCAGCAAGGTTACATGCAAATGCAGAAGTTCAGCTTGCACTTACCAAGCCCATCATCAGACCTTGGGAAGAGCTTGTCCACAACAATCACAGAATTGGTATTGGATATGACAAGGACATGTCCTTTCATATTCCAGACTACTCCAAGCCCATTCAGTTTCAGAGTGCTGGATTCATTCATGACAGTTCACCTCCAGCTATTCCAGATTTTTCCCCTCTTCCATAGCAGCCACAACAAATTGTGAAATGCCAACACTGTGACCGAGTTGGCCATTTGAAAGATCATTGTTTTGGTCTTCATCCATGTAAGCACTGTCATAAAACAACCCATTCTTCACACAGATGCTTTAGAAACAAACATCCTACAAGAACAAAGATTCATCTTGGATGGATGGCTTCTTGGCAATGGGCATCAACAACCAAGAAGATATTCCAGTCACATTTCAAAACTTGTTCTAGAGTATTGAACAATCTTGCAGTTGAGTTTTCTCCATCATCTCACCTTGTATCTGACAGGGGGGGAAATGATGGTCATCTACAAGATTCAAAGCCACATCAAGCGAGCCTGAGCCACAACCTGCAACACCAGATTCAGAGTTGTAGCCAGAGACAAAGATGCCCCTGAGCATGCCTTCGGTTGGTAATGTGGGACACTTCCTCTAGCAGAAGACTTCAGCTTCTTACCAGTTTCAGAATAATTCTAGGAACAAAATTAAGAACACTTCCTCTAGCAGAAGACTTCATCTTCTCGCCAATTTTGGAAGAGTTCTAGGAATTGTATTAAGCATTCCAGAGTTGTTGTTCATCCTTAAACCATCACAGGTTGATACTTCCCTTTTCAGGTTGAAGTTCTCCCTTTTATGCGAGGTGAGACCTCCCTTTCATGGTTGAAGGTTTCCCTCTTCAAAACGATAGGAGCACTTCCTCTAGCAAAAGACTTCAGCTTCTTTCCAGTTTTGGAAGAGTTCCGGGAACTGCACTAAGCGTTCTAGTGTTGGTGGTCATCATTAAACCACCATCCTTTATACCAACATTTTAGAGAGCACATTCAACCTAATGCTGCCATGCATTTTTGCACATTTTGTATTACAGCTCTCTTCCTGGACTCATACATAACCCTTCGGATTAAGGAGGGAATGTTGGACACCTAATCCTCAATGGATTAGTGTGGAAGCCAAATAGACAAAAGGAAGTCCAAGAGACCTTTCATGTTTTATTTTTCAATTCCTTTGCTGCCCATGTGTGTTTAACACAAGCTTAGGAGAGTCAACCAATATCCTTAATAGAAATTTAAGAACATAACAATGTCACTAATTGTTGAAATATGGCAACAAGAATATTCCAATTTAATTTGTCCTTGAATTAAATTGTGAATTAAAAATGAATTTAGTCTAACAGCTACTTGGAAATAATTAATTAATTTATTTTAAATTAATTAGTTGGATAAATTCAAGTTAGAAGTCTTTCTGAAGTCATGCAAGAGTTAGCCCTTAAATGAAGGAGATAAGATTGAGTTATATTTGAGTTGTAATTAGTTAACTTAGTTTACTGAGTTAAGTCCAATTAAATTAGTTCCAAACTATTTGAGGAACTAATAGTGAGTTAACAACCAGTTGATGCATGCATGCACTCAACTAGTGTTACTCTGGTTAACTAAAGGTTCCTTCATCAGAATCTCATGCATGTCTATTCTGAGAAAGACCCAGTTGAGATTAAAGTCAAGGACAATGTACTATCAGTTGCATGTGTTTTCTCATGGAGAAAAATCATGCATGCAGTCAAGGATTTATCCTTGAGGATTGTGCAGTTTTGAGAAAAAGGATCATCTACTTGGTAATAGGAAATCATCCACAAGGAACAACACAAGGAAATAGGAGCTTGGAGGGTAGAGAGGAAGGCTAGAGAGAAGCCAAGATTGCCTATGAACATCTGTGAGGATTGTACTAAGAGATAGCTAGCTGTGAGAGCTAAGGCTTTATATAATTCCTATGTATTTCCGCCTTGTATGATAATACAATAGAGTGGGGTTTTTAGCTGAGGCTTTCCCCAAAGTATTTTCATGTTTATTGTGCCATTGATTCTTCTTCTTCTGGTTATATTGTTTAGCTCGGTCTTTAAGCTTCTGCAAAATTGATAGTAGAAGTAGGTTATAGTATTCTGCTTTGATTTATATTGCATTATCGAGTTAAAATGCCATCATATTTTCTAGATGGTATCAGAGCTGGATTTATAGAAATTATTGTACATGGTATCAGAGCTTTGAACAGTATACTTAGAAGAGAATTCAAAGTTTGAAGTTCGGGGTTGCAGGTGCAAATCAAATTCATATCATACTTCAAGGTTGGCAAATGGCGTTCTATGGATTGAGACTCGAGTATGCCTTGGAAGGTAGCTCGAATTACATAGCATGGAAAGATAGAATGGAGGTTGTATTAGAAGACAATGGCTTGAAGGAATTCATTGATCAAGAAATCCCAAAGCCAGCTTCAACTAATGCACAAGAGTTGGCTGAGTGGAAGAAGTATGTGGTGAAGGTGAAACAAATCATCCTTGAGGGAGTTCGAGACCATATTTTCTCGAGTCTCCATGGGAAGGATACTCCATTTTCAATGTGGAAGACATTGAAGGACCTCTACTAGAACAATAGTGACCAGAGGAAATTGGTGCTCAAGGATAACCTTCGAAGAATCAAAATGGAGAAGGGAAATACTACTTCCACATATCTAAACAAGCTCACCACCTACAAAGATGAGCTTGGTAGCGTGGGAATAACTATTGTTGATGATGATATGGTGAGCCTCACTCTCCTTGGCCTTAAAAAGAGTTGGTAGTTACCAAGACTTTGTGAATGGAAGGGAGAAACTACCGGATTGGGAATGATTGTGGTCGGATCTTATGCAGGAGGAGATTAGGAGGAGCACACGAGATGGTTCTTCATCCAAGAATGATGATGAAGAAAATCTAGCCTTAGAAAGTAAGGCAAGGAAAGGGAAGGAGAAGGCTTCCCATTTCAAATTGGATTCTTCTCATGGAGGGAAGAAGGGTGACATGTCTAAAGTAAGATGCTTTAATTGTCACAAAATGGGACATTATGTGACTAATTTCCCATCGAAGAAGTCCAAGAAGGGATCCTTGGAAGGATCGGAAGGTGAGGCATTAGCCTCTCAGTTCAAAATGGACTTTACCCTCATCGCATGCATGGTGTCATCGATGATGGGTTGTGTCTGGTATCTTGATAGTGGAGCCTCATTCCACATGAATGGTGATAAAAATTTATTCAGTTCCTTGGAGGAGAAAGACCTCAAGATGCGCATAGAGATGGGTGACAATGGAAGGTATAGTGTTTCAAGAGTGGGCACGATTGCTTTTCACAGGGAGCATGGAGCTCCTCTCACCTTGACAGATGTGATGTATGTGCCTGGACTAAAGAGGAACTTGGTATTGGTCACAATGTTGGAGGACAAAGGCTACGATTTTGTCTTCAGTAAAGGAAAGGCATTCCTAAGACACATAGACACGGGTCAGACCAAGAGGATAGGGATTCATGTGAAGAATCTCTATAAACTAGAGGTAGATGATTGTGCAACATTGATTACAAAAGAAGAATTGGTGCAAAGCCAAGACATTGGCGAGTTGTGGCACAGGCAGTTGGGCCATTTGCATCATGGGGCTTTGAAGATAATGCAACAGATATCTGCAGGACTTCCCAAAGGTAAACTTGAGCAAGTTGACACATGCAAAGGTTGTACCTTGGGAAAGTACACCAAGTCTTCCTTTCATGATCAAGATAGTCGAGCAGAGGCTATCTTAGAGCGAGTTCATACTGATTTGTGTGGACCAATCTCAATAGCATCCACACCGAAGTAAAGGTATTATGTGATTTTCATTGATGACTATTCTCATAAATGTTGGATTTATTTCATGTAGAAGAAGGACCAAACCTTCACAAAGTTTTGTGAGTTCAAAGCTTTGGTTGAGAAAGAGTCAGGGAAGAAGATCAAAGCCTTGAGAAGTTACAACGGTGGAGAATATGTCTCTCAAGATTTTAAGGACTTCTATGTAGCAGAAGGAATTAAACGAGAGTTGGCGACACCTCATAACCCACAGCAGAATGGGGTGGCCAAGAGGAAGAACATAACTATTGTAGGGGCAACACGGGCATTGTTGCATGACCAAGGCTTGCCACTTCACTTATGGGCTAAGGCATGCAACACAACGATCTATTTGCAAAATAGAAGCCCGCATCGCATACTTGGGATGAAGACACCAGAGGAAGCTTTCTCCGGTAAGAGACCAGATGTGGGCCACTTTAGGATCTTTTGCTCATTGATATATTTCCATGTAACAAAGGACGCATGGAAGAAGCTTAAGCTGATAGTAGAGTTGGGGATATTTGTGGGGTACATTGATACACCTCACAATATCGGGTGTACTTGCCTACCAGTCGGAGGATAGTGGTTTGCATAGATCTCAAGTTTGATGAGCAGAAGGCCATGTGAATTTCCCTTGAGAGGGAGCTCCAACTATAGGCTATGGAGGAACTATTGGTTCCTAAGGAGGAGGAGCCTTAGACTGATGCGGAGCAGCCACATGTAGAAGTTCCAGGAGTGGAGACATCCACTCAAGCAGATTCTTCCAGAGATGGATGGAAGTGCACAAGAGAAGCTGATAGATTGTTCGAGGATGCGAGATAGAATGTGGGAGCACCATATTCTCAGCGCAGACTGAGGAGGTCACTTGGGAGGTACACTGGATACATGGCCCTTGCTGGGGAATGTGTTGAGATCGATCCATCTTCTTTGAGGAAGTAGTGCAGTAGCTGATTTGGGTTGATGCTATGGTGGAGGAGTATGACTCCATAGTTCGTAACAAAGTTTGGGACATGGTTCCGAGACCAGAGAACAAGTCAGTCGTGAGTTCCTGTTGGCCTTACAAGGTAAAGCAAGTTGTTGATGGTAGTGTGGAGAAGCATAAGGCAAGATTTTTTGCCCGTGGATTTTCACAAGTCGAGGGGATTGACTATGATGAGACTTTTGTTCCTGTTGTAAGGTACTCATCTATCAGATCTATGTTGGCACTATTAGCACAGATGGGTTGAAAGATCCATCAGATGGATGTGAAGGCTGCATTCCTCAATGGCCAAATTGAGGAAGAGGTGTACATAGAGCAGCCAGAAGGTTTTGAGACCTTCAATCTTGAGTAGCATGTGTGCCGACTCAAGAGAATGTTGTATGGCTGAAGCAAGCACCTCGTGCTTGGTACACCAGGATAAACAACTACTTCACCAGGTTAGGCTTCACAAAGAGTGAAGCGGATGCAAACCTGTACCACATGATGGTGAAAGGTAAGCTGTTGATCATCGTATGTTATATTGATGATCTAATATTGACTAGTGATGATCAGTTTATCGTGTCTTACAAGGAGGACCTTGCAAGAGAATTCGAGATGAAAGACATGGGTCTCCTACATTACTTCCTTGGCATGGAAGTGTGACAAAAGGATGGGGATTTATTTGTGTCTTAGGGCAAGTATTCCAATGAGATACTCAGGAGATTCCACATGGAGAAGTGCAAGCCCATGCAGAATCCTCTAGCAAGTAACTGGAGGAAGGAGGATGCTACTTCAGAAGTAGTGGAAGCTACTGTGTACAGGCAGTTTGTGGGTTCACTGATGTACTTAGTGAACACACGACCAAATTTGTGCTATGTGGTGAACCAGCTGAGTCAAGCGATGGTTTAGCCTACCAAGATGTTTTCGAAGGTGGAAAAGCATGTATTAAGATACCTCTATGGCACATCTCAATATGGATTATGGTATAGACGGATAGAGGGAGTGAAGCTACAGGGCTTCATTGATGCAGATTGGGCAGGGAGTCCATCAAATCAGAAGAGCACATCAGGAGGGATTTTCAACCTTCAGTCAACGACATTTTTTTGGTACAACAAGAAACATAGGTCAGTTGCACTCAGCTCGGCAGAGGCAGAATACATGGCTGCAAGTCAGGCAGCATGTGAGGCCATCTAGATGCGGAAAATCCTAGTTGGTTTGTTTGACCAGAGAATGGATCTAACTATGATCTATTGTGATAATCAGAGTTGTATCATACTCTCTGAGAATCCAGTATTTCATGATAGGTCCAAGCACATCAACATCCGATATCATCATCTCAGAGATTGTGTAGCGAGGAGGATCATGTTGCTGCAACATATTTCGATAGAGGAGCAAAATGCTGACATTTTGACAAAGGAATTGTCAAAGTGTAAATTCTAGTTCCATAGAGACAGGATCAGGGTGGCAGATAATCCCTTTCTTGTTGAAAGGGAGTGTTGAAATATGGCAGCAAGAATATTCCAATTTAATTTGTCCTTGAATTAAATTGTGAATTAAAATCGAATTTAGTCTTAACAACTACTTGGAAAAAATTAATTAATTTATTTTAAATTCATTAGTTGGAGAAATTCAAGTTAGAAGTCTTTCTGAAGTAATGCAAGACTTATCCCTTAAATTAAGGAGATAAGATTGAGTTATATTTGAGTTGTAATTAGTTAACTCAGTTTACTGAGTTAAGTCCAATTAAATTAGTTCCAAATTGTTTGAGGAACTAATAGTGAG
>APFE030224442.1:0-14766 GCA_000404065.3 Pinus taeda | reverse complement strand
TATCCATCATGTTCAGTCGGTACCCTTTGGGATCAGTCTTTGATATCAGTGATCCGTTGCATCTTCCAGCATCATTGACAGTTTATATGTGATATTCAGACATGTACTTGTTCGACTATGATCAGATGATCCATTATGTATTTTACAGTCATTTATACTTGTATACTTAGTGGATCCGCTTGTACTTGATATGCGGACATGCTTTACTTTTCTTTCTCTGAGCATGGGTATGCCCGCCTCAGACGGTTTCTTTCTGATCTTCTTTTGTGGCTTGGCAGGCTGACTTCCGGTGAAGTACTCCTCAGCTTTCGGTAGGTTTCCTTTCCATTTACTTGCTTAATACATTTCGGCCATCATGTACCCCTTCTGACCTCATATATTAGGGGGCATCTGTTATAGCTCCAAATCTCACCAGTATGGTTTGTGATGCTTCAGCCATGGCCTAGGGCAACCCCTCCTTCCAGACCTGGTCATATATCTAAAAACAGTGTTTTATTCCCTGTACGCGACATTGCCCTGAGTTAAACGCGTGTATACGCGGGTTCATATATACCTAACCCGCGTATATGTATTAAAACACTTAAAAAATATAAAAATTCCTTATTTTCGGGCGGAGATCGCGGGTTTTACCTGCTGATCACCTGTTAGTGCCCGTGGCCTCAACTGTCCCCAACCAATTCCTAACTAAAAAACTACCTTGGAGTTGGTATAAAAAGACATCAAGGGGGAGGCCTAAAGGAGGAGAAATCATAGAGCAAAGTTATTATACTGAGTTTTTTTCCCCCTGATCAGGTCTGAAGACCCTTGTGCCTTCTGCACTTCCCCCATCTTGTATAGGAAACCCTTGTTTCCTTTGTGTTTGGATGTTCATTCTTTCCCATCACATATTGGAGTGAGTAATGGAAGGTGACCTACTAGTGGCTTGAGGCGGGACGGATCCAGAAGGAGGCTGAGCTTTGAGCCTGCAGAAGCAGAGTCAGGTGATATTGCTCTTTTTCCATCTTATTTTATTTATCTAATAAAGAAACACGTCTTGTTCCCGAAACGCTCTTTCCTTTGTGTTAATGATATTTATATGTGAAGTTCATACTTGAATAGATGTTTATAAGTTTGTAACTAACTCATCTATCATATAACATAAAGATCATTTTTTATGTAAAATCTTGTCCATATACTGTTGCAGTTCGTGGAATTGTGGTTTTTACAAGACAAAGGAGCGGAAGGGACGTGAAGAAGGGTTTGCACCCTTGAGTAACTACCCAAACGTAGGACCTCAGGTATGCCCCTCTCACCCTAGAAGTAGTTTTTTTATAGCATAAACGGTTGTGTGTGTGTGTTTCTTAACTTAGATAACTTTCAGTCTGCTAAGGTTCCGCCCAAGAACCTTAGGGGATTATATCCCGCAACACAATGGTAAGACATTTAATACAAACAAAAAAAACACTCATGATAATATAGTTTCAATGTTGAATTATTAGAGTGCATAAAAGCATATTTCCTCCTTAAATTTGATATATGAAGAGCTAAGTTTTCTTTAAAAGTATTCCGTCTTGAATAGTTTTATTGCTCATTAAGTGTGATCCCTCCCAAATTTGATAGAGTGAAGAGCTGCGTATCTATGAAAGTAATCAAGTCATGAGTCATTGTATTACTTATGACTAATTGAGAAAACCACATGGGGTAAGTACATGGACATATGATGGAAAATTTTGGGTATTACATGGATTCTATTTATGACATTTCCCTTTTTAATTATACAAGTGGTGTAGGATACATGTTAATTATTTATATGAACTTGACGATTATTATTATTATTATTTATTGTGATTTGATTTATTAGATTTTTAAAAAGATGTGGAATTATTTGATTTGTTTTATAATTTTATTTCAGTGCTAAAAAAGGTTTAAAGGAAGTGCTCCAAAATCATCTTAGTTTTGAAGAGTTAAATAATTAGGAAGACCAATATCATAATAAATATTTTGAGGCTGTTATTCAATGTGGATGTACATAAGACATTTTAAGAGAAAGTGTTTTTCACCTTCAACCCTCTTAGTATCACAAAGATGACAAATTCCTTCGACCCATGACATAATAGGAATTTTGACCACCTCATTTCACTACATGGAGCTCATGAGAATTTGTGTAAGTACATGGAGTAAGTACATGGGGTAAGTGCATGGATATATGATGGAAAATTTTGGGTATTGCATGGATTTTATTTATGACATTTCCCTTTTAATTATACAAGCGTTGTAGGATACATGTTAATTATTTATATGAATTTGACGATAATTATTATTATTATTTACTGTGATTTGATTTATTAAATTTTAAAAAATATAAGGAATTATTTGATTTGCTTTAGAATTTTATTTCACTGCTAGAAAATATTTAAAGAAAGTGCTCCAAAATCACCTTAGTTTTGAAGAGTTAAATAGTTAGGAAGACCAATATCGTAATAAATATTTTGAGGTTGTTATTTAACGTGGATGTACATAAGACATTTTAAGAGAAAGTGCTTTTCACCTTCAACGCTCTTAGTATCACAAAGATGACAAATTCCTTCAACCCATGACATAATAGGAATTTTGACCACCTCATTTCACTACATGGAGCTCATGAGAATTTGTTCCTATCTTTAAAAAGTTGGTTTTGTTCCTTAGACTAGTCAAAATAGAGATACTTTTGATCTTGTTGATTAGGATTCATCACCTTTTTATAGTATCTTAATTTTCATTTAAGAGTTAATTCTTTATTGCACCACAAGTTCTCCTTAAATTTAAGTATAATAGTATTTTAAATATTGTTAGTATTCCATTAAATAACCTATTCTTTGACCCTAATTATTTAGCCAAAAAAAATTACATATATATTCACTCACACACAAACTTTTATTATTATAATTTAAACATAAACTCACTACTTTACAACCCTTATCCTTAATAAACATTGAAATAAATCATTATTGGAGAATAATATCAATAAATATTTTCCCACATTTATGGATCTCATACCCTAAGAGAAAAATCAAGAAAGGTATCTCCTCATTTATGCATAGCATAAGTTCTAAAAAAATCTTAAAAAATGCTCTTTCTCATAATGTTATCTACCTAAATTACTATATCTCATTTTAAAAAAAAATTAACATAAATTTAGCGAAATATCAAATAACATTAATAAAAATCACCTAATTTTTTATATTATAATATATATATACATAAATATATAATAAAATTAACTGCAACATAAAAAAGACGAAACAAAACTAAGTTAAATTTAAAACGTGCATGAATATAAAAAATTTAAAACTACGAAATAATGCCAGACTAGTTTTCAATTAATCTTAACCATTTATTTATTTAATTGTGACCCAACCATTTTCTACGTGCCCATGCCATAACGTGTTAGCCATTCAATCTACTCGTTACGTGTAAACAAAACTAATTTTAAAATAAGATTAACTTACTAATTAAAAAATATAAATTAAGTTAACTTAAAAAATGAAAAACAATTTAAGTTTTGACTGCATTTAATGATTCAAAGGCCCCCGGAAAACACCTATGTGAAATAGTCTTCACGTAGCATGAGCCGGCGGGATTAGGTAAAGATATAAATCAATTAGACTATTAGATTAGATTATAATAGATATGAGGATATACATGATTTCATGTTTATTTAAAAATTGACATTTAACACGTAAATTTTATTTATTATATATATAATTAATTAATTTTAAATTTTAGATAAAATATTTTAATATCACTTATAAGTAAAAATTATTTAATAATATTATATACATGAGGATTTACATGATTTCATGTAAATTATATACATATATTGATTTCATGTAAATTATATACATATATTTATTTAGAATTTAAATTTGATAAAATATTTTAGTATCACTTATTATTAAAAATTATTTAATAATGTTTGATATTGAGATTTTATTTTATGATTTTAATAATGTTATTGATTCATATAGTATTTATGTAATTTTTTTGATCTTTTGAAACTAATAGATTTAGTGTTTACTATACAATTTTTAATTAGTGTTTGGAATATTGAAACTAGAATGGATGTTGCTTCTAGTTTTGATTAAATTGATTCAAGTACTATTGCTTCTACTTTTGGAAATGTATATTCCACTATCATTGAGATGCTTATTAGTAATGCCATAGAGAACTACTAATAGTTGTTGGTAAAGGGGAATAGGGACAATAATTTGGGAAAATAACTTTAATGTAAATAGCAAAGTTGACTTTTAATGAGAGAATGCGACACATTAAGTATTGCAGTAGTCTATAACGCGACTTTTTGAAAGCTTTTCCAGCGGATTTTTCCGGTCAAAATCCGACAGCAATTCATTGGAAGCCCAAGTTTGATAGCTAATTTATGCACAATCAATGGCTCCCAGGGGTTTTCCAGGGCGCTGAATCCAAATATGCAGTTAAAAAACCATTTTAACTGCTAAAAATCAAGATTTAACCTCATTTCTTCCGCCGGATTCCGTCACCGGAATCTCCAAAAAGTCGCATTATAGACAACTCCTTAAGTATTATATCAAAGGGTGTAAGGTAAGTATTTGACAAATTACTTGCATGCCAAGTGTATGTCCACCAATTGCTTGAAGAAGTGTTTGCCAAAATTACTACTCAACTTGTGTTTACTAAAGAGGAGAAAGCATTATTAATAACCAAATTGAGGGTTTTTAGCAATGTTCCACGAAGTTTCGAGGACGAGGAGGCGAGGGAGCGTGGATACACAGGAGCGGCCTATGCAAAAGCTCCCCACCAATTTTTAGGAAACGTGGGGGGGACGTCGGGGTCTTAAATTTTTATAAATATTAAATATAAATCGATGAATCATATAACTGAAACAAATTTAAATCTAAAAGCATGATCATTGATATCATTATCATATAAATTATAATTATACACCATCCGTGTAATTTTGTAATTGCACAGTGTAACTACTAGTCTACTAACTTACTAACGATGCACAATGAAAATAAATTGTAAAATTATAAATGTTTTAAAGTTTTAAACTTTAAACTTTAAACCAGATTGATGTTCCACTTCCAACTATGAACATTGAATAATATAAAAGTCAAGTCTTATACATGAGCGACAATGTTCAGTTCAACAAAGGAGTAGACAGATGGTTGCTTGATGATGGCGACAATGTTCAATTCAATGAAGCAACAAATAGAAAATGAAATGTGAAATGAACATAATGTAAACCCTTCACGGCTAGTCAATAAATATTAAAAATTACGATTTTTTGTTTCATAAAAAAATTTGTGAACTTTTTCTAGGGAAACGACCCGTCAAGGTCCCTTAAGACCCCTTTCACCTAGGAAACGACCCCAAAAGTGGAGGAAACGACCCCTCTTAAGTTTCCTCGTGTACCTTATTTTTGGGAGTGTGGGGAAACGTCTCCCTCTCGTCCCCAAGTTCCCGGAGCATGAGGGAGCTAGGAAACTCAACCCCTAGGTGGGGGGATGTGACCCCGTGGAACACTGGTTTTTAGTGTAGTGTTGGATATACTTTCTATTTACAAGGTGTTGGATGAAAAGTTTGTCCACTACCCAGATATGGGGGTGGGGCAGGTGGAGATATCTGCTAGAACATATTATATTTTAAGGAAATATTGGGTAAAACATATTATATTATATAACATAATACAATATGCTTTAGTGTATATTTCTCCTTAGTTCCATCTTTAGGGTCATAACAAAGGTATGTTTGTATTAATTTGTTGTAAACTTTGATTTCAATGTACCATTTCAGATTATGTTCAAGTCCCTTATTGGGAACACTCTATGTTTGTGGGTGCATTATGAAAGTTTGATATCAATTTTAAAGATGAAGTTTGAGCTATCATATGCATTATTGTGGCTAATAAATATTTACTCTATAGGAGAGAAACAACTTATGAAGACAATTCATTATATATCTATTGCTCTTTTGGAGTTACAATTCATTGGAGAAATAGTTCTAGGGTGCCTTGAGTTTCAAAACCAATGTCTTTTAGGAATGGAGTGGAAAACAATTCTACTATTCCAAATACCTTGAATCCTTCTTTGTTTGTAGTACTTATATAATATATCAAATTAAAGAAGTGCCTTGAGTAAAGATTTCAACATCCAAGGTACTTCAAATTTGTTTCATTTATGGAAATCTCTAGTTATTTGTCAATTTTATAGATATTGATATCCTATGATAGCTTTCTGCTAATAAATCCACTCAGCTATAATAAAGGAAAGATATTTCTTTGTTTCAAATATTTATTTTTCATAACTCCTCTAATTTGATTCTAATTTTTTAATAGTTACTCAAATACCAACCTATATTCATCTCCAAATTTTACCATTACAATTTTAATATTTATTATTTTCAATATTTTAACATTTACATAATATTACATTTTTAAATAATGTAAAGTGAAATTACACCTATAAACTTGTTCTTTGTGTTGAAATAAGTTATATTTCAAAAATTTTAAATAAAATATCTTAAATTAAAAAATATTTACAAGAAACCAAAAAATATATTAAATAAACATTTATAAAACAACAACATTCTCATATTAAATATATATATTCGAAAACATCTATAAACAACTTACCCAGATAATCGAGTCAACAAACATTATAAAACAATAACCAAATAAATAACTCTATCAATTGCTTTCATCATATAATTTTGAAAAGAAGGTATGGGGTCAACCTACTTAATACTATTCAGCGAACGCCAAAATTTCAGTCTTAACAATTATATGAAAGTTTGAGATAACGATGTGTCAGGAAAAAGGATAGAAAATGAAATATTATCCCAAAAAAAATAATTATTTTAATCTTTACCCAGCTAAAGATAGTTTATGAAAGAGATTGTCTTTTTAATTAGTTGATATATTTATGAGACACATTGTTTTTTTAATTTGTTGATATATTTGAATTTTTTTATCAATGAAGTTTTATTATAATTGTTTTTAAGGTTTTTTTTCTAAATGAAATGTTTTTCTATGAAATGTTTTTTTATTTTCGGAAAAATAAAAAATACATATTTTTTTTTCAATTTTTTTATGACAAAATACATATTTTTTCTTTCAATTTTTTTTTTTTTTGACTTTTTTCAGCACCCTGTTTCCCCAACTTTTCTTTTCACAAAATACATATTCTTTCTTCCCATTTTTTTTATTTCCGTGTCTCACAACAGAATTAATAATAATTAATCTTTCATTAAACCATAAAAATTTTAACTCTCCAGAAATATTAACCTCTGTATAGACGATTATCACTGAAATTTATAGTATCCAAACTTTTGAAAAACTTATCCAAATTTTATGAGAGGCCTGTCTTTGTTGGTCCAATGTTCTGTCATATGAAAAGAGAGGAAGTTGCCAGGAAGAATCCTTCCAGGGCACGCAAAGTGTTGGCTTGGGATTTCGATGTCCCGCCCTTGATGGAACCGTCATATGAAAAGAGAGGAAGTTGCACGCAAAGAGAATGGCGGTGTCCCTGCTTGTTTTAACAGTGCTTCAGACTATTTTCTCAAGTGGTTTTCAATTCGAATATTTGGCAATCTATGGCAATGGAAGAACAATTCTTACAATTCGGAGACAAGAGCACCGCTGACATGACATTACATTTAATTAGTACAGATGGAGGGGAGCAGGGAAGAAATGCTCTGTATCTCCACTCTCAAATTCTGAAAAGTTCTGAATATTTTGCAACGTTGTTATGTGAGCGATGGTCGTCGGAGAGACTACCTATTGAAATGGAGCTAACAACTTTTCACAGCATCGAGATGTATATTAAATGTGTTCAACTTATGTATTCTTCTCAATCAGGGAACCGTTTTCGTTTTTCTAGTGTGGACGAAGCCCTCTCTATTCTACCAATTGCTGCTGAACTCCTCTTTAATAACTGCGTGGAGGAATGTATGAGATATTTGAATGCTGTTCGATGGACTACTAAACAAGAAGTCAAACTCCGAGCCCTGCTACTATCTTTGGAGATCAATACCTTACCGGATTTAGCTACTAGACTCGGGATTAGCCAAATAAAATCAGAGTATGGAGGATTACAGATGCTGGAACATTCTCTGAAAAGAATGTTGTCCACCATTTCGAGTGGCTCATACGATCACAGCGAATATATTGAGGAATATATCGTAGGGTTCTTTGAGGCAAATGCATCCTTTGCCAAAATTTGTGGGTCTGCACTTCTGAAAGAATTTAGTACCAATATTGAACGCGCTAAATCTGATAAGTATGCTATCCGTACTGCTTGTACTGCACTTTTATGGATTGTCAATGTGATTCAGCGATGTGATGGGCAATTGTTTGAAATATTGTTCAAATTATTTTGTGAAGATGCTGAACTTCCTATCGCAATAAATCATTCTTACAGTGGATATTCGGGTAGTGTTAGTCCATATTCTGGTCTAAAGAAGCCCATTCTGGGTCTAAATACCCCACTTTTGGACCTAATTGATCGGTTTCTAAATTGTCTGGGCAACGGCGAAATAATTACTTCTACATTATTTAGGGTTTCTTTTCTCACAAATTGGGTTCCTGTCATTGCTGCGCATCTCAATCACAAGAATCAATTGGAAAAAAGTATCATTGATGTTGCTGAAACCCTCCCTCCGGTTGAGCAAAGACGGATTTACAACATTTGGAAAAACACTCTGACCAAAACCCACACAGAAACATTTAATTGCTGGGCCAAGAAAGTAGAGGATGCCATCCTTCGCCACAACTATTTTTTTATTAAGTGGTTTTCTTAGTTCAAAGGATGTGGTCGGATGGTTAAGTAGGAAAGTTTGGTCTCCACAAGTCATGTGGTCCAATATGCTCCTTCTTGATCAGTCTGATGGTTAAGGAAGAAAGTTTGGTCTCCACAGGTCATGTGGTCCAATATGCTCCTTCTTTTCAGTCACATTGGTTGATTTCAATGGTATATTCCCCATATGTTTTTTTGACGGTGCATCTTCAGGGAGAAGATGTGGCTGTGGTGTATATCTTCGTATTGATCCCTCTTTTCTATATCATTTTTTCTGGTCTGGTAGGTTTGGAGACAATTGCATGGCAGAGATGATTGGTTTATGAGGTGCTCTTCAATGTGTCTCTTGGTTACACATTGAGAAGGTTGTGATTATTGGCGACTCCCTCTCTACAATTCAGTGGATACAGGGTAAGAGTGATCTGGATGTCCCTCCTCTATGTAATTGGATGCAACTAAAGACCTGAAGTCTTTCGTACCTGATGTGTCATTTCAGCATGTATATCCGGAACAAAACTTGGAGACGGACACTCTTTCCAAGGGCGGTGTGGCTCTCTCCAATTGTCATATGAGCTATGAATATAGAGTCCATGGTATCATTTGTGGCCAAGGCTATTTTGAGATCTGAAAGAGAGACATTCCGAACTCTTTCTGCCGTTTTCAAAACTTCAGCTTTTTCCAGAAATTTTGTACTCTGTCTATCTATATCTATCCCTGTTTTGTTATGTTTTTACTGTCAATGTGAGTAATCTTTTTGAAAATCTTATAGTGTTCTGTTTTGATTATATTATGGAGTTTACAATCCAACTTGGACAAGGTCTGCCATAGACGTATGCTAATATAAAGCAATCTAAAACATGTTTCTGTTTTTTCTTTCTGAAAAACAAAAGTAAGACTGTATGCCTAACCGCTGCTCCAAACATAATTTATACACTAGGAAAAAAAACTCTGTTATCCCTACCGGATGACCTAGTCAATAGATCTGAAGCCTGTTCAGCGGATTCTAAGCCATCCCTGCGGGAGGACCAGGGCAATAAGTGCAAGCCTCCCTGTGTATCTGTAAGAAACAATTTTGATATATCCACAGTTCTGTTTGGGTGCTTATACATAGTTATTTTCCAAATTTATTGTTACACAGATAACTGATCATTTTTCGATGTTGCCAGTCTGATTTTTGCCCTATCCCCAATGTACTTGCAGAGGTTTTTTCTGGTCCCTAATTACCTTCCACGGTTTCTTATTGTTTGTTTGTCATTATTTTCACTGGATAAGGCCATCGGTTTTTTTTATGTTGAAAAGATTTATATATATATTATAAAAAAAAAATTTAAATAAATGTTTTTGGTATTTAGAAATGATGAAATTAAATTTATATATATATTTTTTGAAAAATAAAATATATTTATTTTTTTATTTTTTAATTATTGTATTTAATAAAGTTCGAGTTGGTAATAGAGATTTATTATAATATAAATTTATTTTAAATAATTGATAATATAAATGAATTAGGAGGAATAATAATAGTTATTATGAATTTGGAATTATAAATTAAATATCTAATACTTTATATATATTTTGTTTCCAAGTTGTAGCTAGTTTATTATACTACATTAACAAAATTCTTTTTTAGTGGTGAATGTACAAAACTTTAAAACTCCATTAATCTAGAGCTTTAATAGATTTTTAATATATTATCAATAAAAATTGGCCTAATTCCCTAAAATATATAATATAATATAATTTTATATAATATATATATTATATATATATATATCTTATTTCATACTTTGAAAAATTCTTATTAATATGTATTTGAAAGAGAGTGTGTTTATTGTAATTAATTTATTCTATTATATTTCATATTCAAAAACAGGAGTTTTTTTTCTTATATTGTTTTTTGGGATAGAAATATATAAAAATGAAACATAGTGTTTGAAAAATAAAGTTCTTCATTTCTTTTTCTCCATGTCTTGAATAAATGTCTTCTTACATCTTTTTTAGAATATAAATATATAAAAATAATACATATGTTGAAAAATAAAATTCCTTGTTTTTTTCCTCAATATCTTATACACTAAAGGTTCAAATTTGAGATAAAGATTCATAATAATCAAAAGTTTTAAGATATTACATTACTTTTTATTATCATTTTGAAACATATTATACATCATATTCTTCGACAACATTATTTCTTTTAATATATTAAATTTATAATACTATTTAAAAAATACAAAATTTCATTTTTACTTTTAAATTCAATATAACATTGATATTTGTTTTTATATTTTTTCATAATAATATAAATATTATTTTATATTGTTTTTATTTACATTTCATTTTAAATATAAAAAATTATATTATCCGCGAATACATTACTTCCCTCTCTTTTATTATATTTTTTCTATAATAATAATTGAATATAAGTTATATATTATATATATATATATATATATATGAAAATCTGTCTGTGCAACAACTGCCTCCCTTCCTCTGCAGATATTTTCCCTTCCTGAGGGTTGACAACTTCCTGGTGAAGATGGTCTCTAACAAATTGGTACAAATTCTTTAATTCTTCCCACCAGTGATCGTCATGGAGAAGCCAGGAACGGGCATGAGACTGCGCGGGCATAACAACGCCCTGCCTCTGCAGAAACCACAAACCGAACTTCTGACACTCAAGGATCTCTGCACATCGAGCAGACTCATTTCCATGTAGGGCAATATCTGAGCAGTGCAAAACGAGTGTGGCTCTTGAAAGAGGTGACTGAGCAGTCTGCGAGTAGCCATTGATGCAACTCACAGATACATGAACACAAGAGCAGCAGGACCAATGACCTTATATGGGCCAATGCGTTAAGTTGCTGTAAAATTCTCCAAGAGAAAGAAAGGGGTTTTTAAAACTATCTGAACCAACTGTGTAAAAGTTGCCTTAGACTTTCATTTTCTAATTTTCAAATAATTAGATAAGTAAATAAAATATGAATTTACTTCCAAAATATTTTTGTAAAGATAATTTTAGGAGTGAGACAAATATAATTGTTCAATGCTAGGGATTGAATGTTTGTGATCTTTGGAGGTATGGAGTTTTTCTATTAATTTTATTGGACATCGTGTGTAAGATGTGATTTAGTCTATGTGGCATTCCAACACACCAATGATGTCACTGAGGAGATCGATGAGGTGGCATCCCAACACGTCAAATTGCTGCGCGGAGGTCGGCCCCTTATTTCACAAACAAGAGGATCTCATACACTAATTTGGTGTCTGGTTTGGCCGTATAAGGCCCCACCTTAACAACCATCAATAATATAGAGAAATAGAGGTCACATTAATCACTAATACTCAATTTATTTTTTATTTGTAACATTACTAACTTAGTTATCATGTAATCATGTTCCTTCATCTATTTCAATATAGGAATATCACATAAGAAGTTGGGGATAACTTTCCTTTGAAATTAATTCCAAAGCACATTTCTTCTCAAGTTTAAAAGAAACATGTACTATTTTCATACTTATTTGTGAGCTCTAAGTAAGCTTGGAAATAAATTTCACCATAATGTCATGTGCGAGCATTAAGCTAGATCAACCTATTTGATCTCCTAGATTATGCTAAATAATTTCTACTTATTGACTTTTGACATTATAACCACAAAAGTATGCCACAAGAACCTAAAATATTATGCTTTTATCACAAAAATCACATATAAGGGTATGAGTATTAACCTACTTGTAACAAGATAACTAAAAGAGGAATATGCCTCTCTTCATCTGTAAATCTAATAAATATTGTATGTTTATTGATTCATCAATTAAAAATTCCCAATAGCATTGCCTCAATCATGAGATTCGTATAATGAGCATTGCCTCAATCATGAGATTCGTATAATGAATGTTGCAGCAAATGCAACCACTGTTACAAATTCAAAAGCGTATTATTCTTTAAGAAGTGCCAAATAAAACAACGAACTTGCCAAAACTAGGAACACTAGTTGTTTGCTACAACCATTAAAATATAAGATTGTATCCATGAATACATGTAGCTTAAAAAGAATTTATTATGCTCACTCACACAAAATCCTACAAAATTAGTCATTGTAAAATTGTTTCCAACACCAATTTTCTTTTTAAATGAAATCTTTAGATAATAAAAGTAACAACTATCCTATTCTCTATTCACACTTCAACAAATTATTAAATTCATTTTCACATACATACAAAAAATTGAAGACATAATCTATTCATAAATTTTCTAGTACATAAAAGTTATAGTAAGTAGGACATTTACTTTAACAATTTATATGCATAAAAACTACATCTCTTGAGGTCTTTTGACAAACACTTTCCAAGCATGTAATCTACAAGTTACAATTGTTGAGGCCTTTTGACAAATACTTTGCAAGCATGCAATCTACAACCATTGATGCATTTTGACAAACACTTTGCAAGCATCCAATCTACAACCATTGAGACATTTTGTCAAACACTTGCAAGCCACAATCTCTTAAATTTATAAATTAATTCTTCAAATGAAAAAATATTAAAATAGAGACTAAATCATCCTAGTCTTTCACTCAAAACTTGACAACAAGTGCACATAGTTGGCAACAACAATTTGCAAAATTGCTGAGATTTACGATTTGGGTTCTGAAAAGTATTTTTTAGGAATCAAGTTGGGGGTTACAGGTTCTAAGGGTATGGATACCCCCTGATGTTAAGCTGAATTGCAACAAAAATTCTCAGGGATGCTATTTCTTAAAACAACAACAAAAATTCCTGCTACCTCATTTATCACTTTTGTCAAACACTTAGTCTGCAAACTTCAACTACATCTGTACATGGAGAAGGAAAACCCAAATTTATGCTAATATGATATTTTCGTCGACTCATGACAACCTGACATGGACAAAAATTCATTATAAACTGAACTTAAAAACTTTAACAACACATTCTTGTTTTAATCCCCCTACATGTACATTCTCAACTAAAGCTTCCATTCATTATTGGTTTGCTCAGAATAAATATCTCATAAACATTCACAAGCAACAAGTTCCAATAAACTGAAATTTTTACAACACTTCAAACTAATAGTATGCTCAGAATAAATATCTCATAAACATTCACAAGCAACAAGTTCCAATAAACTGAAATTTTTACAACACTTCAAACTAATAGTAACTAAAATTTTAACAATGCTTATGAACATACCTGATTGTGTATTTATACAACTCCAAAAAGATGGGAATATGCTCTAGCTCCAATAAGAGTATGCATATTCTTACCAACTCATTGTGAACCATCTAGTTTTCCACCCAACCATATCCAGGGAAATCTTCTCCCTTGGAATCCCCAAGCTATAAGAGTTCCCAAGCAGTACCAAAATTTAACAATAGAGAGATATACAAGGAAAATTGAGGAAGATAAGTTTTACTTCCTCTTAATACCACTCATGGACAACTCCACTTGGTAGAATTACTTAATAATTTAATTTAGGAATTTCAGATTCATTTCAACAACATTTTTCTACTCTCGAAGACTCTCTCTCAGAATCCTATTCAAGTCTCTCCAACTCTTGGTATTACAATGCACCTCCTTTTCAATTAAGAGTACATGAGACACATATATAGGAGTAGCAACAAATTCTTGTCATAAAGGAGGATTAATATGCATGCCTTGTATTCCATTTAGAGGAGTGTAACTCATGCCATTAAGGAGAGGTATGCATGCCTTAGTTGAGGAGAGTGTAACTTATCCATTAAAGAGAGCGTAAGAGGAATCTTTTATGACATGTTTTTAATAGAGTGTAAGCGGAATATGCTATTCTTTGATGAGTGGATAAAAAAGGGTGTAATGCATTATTAAAAGAGAGAGATATTTACATAGATCCATGAGAGTCATCAAGGAGAGAGGTGTGAAGCGATTGAGGAGATGAAGGTGATTTGTAATTACCTTTTAATAATAATATCATAATCTCA